>CM021106.1:367175779-367346764 GCA_007115665.2 Sequoiadendron giganteum | reverse complement strand
CCCTCCCCACTCTCTCCCTCTCTCCCTCCCTCTCTATCTCCATCTCTCCCACTATCTTTTTCTCCCCCTCTCCCTCTCCCTTCCTCTCCCCCTCTTTCTCTCCCACTCTCCCTCTCTCCCCCCCCCACTTGATCTTTCTCCCACTCTTGGTAGTTAACAGGTGGTTATAGTTTGGTTATGGACGTGGATTAGTTGGAGAAGGGCCTAAAATTTTATTTAAAAACCTGGTATGGCCTCATTCAAGAGGTTGGTGGAGTTTGAATAAGAAAGAAACTTGCATTTACATTGGTTTTTTTAAGATCTCACTGCTTTTTGTGTGTTTGCAGACCCTGTATGGGCCGTACAGGCTTAGTAATGGTGTGAAATTGATATTATTCCATGAAGGAATGTTCCTACTTTCATTTGGCTTCCTTTGAAGAGGTTTTCATTGAACTTTGTTCTTGGAATTCATAAATTTCTAGAGATTTTACGCACATATCAATGTAGGGCATGTTTATGTAGTTTTTGCAGATAAAGACAATGAAGAGGGAAAAGACTATTACTTGTGTCATTGTGCTGAGGCCGAAAAGAAATTGGAGGCCCCATTTATAGATGGAGAAAATATCGAATACCCTATAGGCTCAGTTTTGGTTACTGGAACGTGGCTTAGAAGGTACCCACATTCAAGTGTTAAACATTGGTTGTTTCAGGACTTTGACACACATCATAAGATTCTTCATTACTCGAACCTTGTCATAGCATCCAATGTTAATTTGAAAAAATATGGGGGTAGACCTTTGAACAAGACCTTGTGGAAGGTCTGTGAGTCTGACCATGAGGCAATACTTGACACAATAAAGAGTAGAGCAGTCTCAGATGGTTCGTTGGATTAATTTGTAAGTATATACACATTGGTTCTTATTAATTTATACTTGTATGCACATTAATTTGTTTGATGCCAATGCTGTCATCTTCTTTTACTTTTCCTATTTGTAAGTAGCCTAGTAAATAGTGATTGGTGTCCCCTTGCAAAAAATGTAGATATATGAGCCATCCAAGAGAATGTCAGCCAAAAAAACAATGCAATATCCTTATTTTGATGATCTTGATAAATCTCAATCATGATTTGAAGCCATTAGAAAATTGTGTGCAAAGCTTGTTGAGGGAATTTCAAGTTATTCATTTGAAGTTAACCTTATCATGAGCAACTATGATGTAGACATTATAAGAGCATTTGAAATTTCAACTTACTCTATTCATGAGAGGTGTTGTGTGCAATAGGTATGTTGGAATTCCCAGTGAAGATGTATGAATAGGAGTGACTAAGTTGAGAGACCTGCATGCCTATCTGTAAGTGCCTTCCATCTATTTTTATTTTATTTCCATTTTGGATGCTCTTTCTTTTTCTCTTTTACTTTGCGTATTTGTAAGTAAACTACTAAAAATTGATTGATCTCTCATTGTAGAAAATGTTGATTTGTGAGCCATCAAAGAGAATCTCAGCAAAAAAAGCAATGCAACATCCTTATTTTGATGATCTTGACAAATCTCAATTCTGATTTCAAGCCATTATAAAAGAATGTGTGAAGCTTAGTGAGGGAATCTCAAGTTACTCAATTGATATTCATCTCATAATGAGCACCTATGATGTAGAAATTTAAAGAGAATCTTGAATGTATGAGTGACATTGTAAAAGATCCGTGAGAATGAAGTACCTAAGACATTGTAATGAGATTTACTCAAATACTGTAATTTTGGAGTTCATGTTTGGTGCAGTAGCACCTTGTTCTGTAAATGCCTTCAATAGGAAAATTTGTAAAATTTGAATTTTGAAATTTAAAAAATGTGAAAAAGGTTATGTAAAGGCCATATGTAATGTATTCAAAGTCTCAAAGAGGTCATTAGGTGATTAGAGAAGTGATATAAAGCATGTAAGGTCGATCAAAACATAGATCTTTTGTATTCTTGAATATTTACAATCAATAAAATGCCTATTTTAGTGATTTTATGAGTTTTTCCAGGAGTGGCTAAGTTGTGAGACCTGCATGCCTATCTGTAAGTTCCTTCCATCTATTTTTATTTCATTTCCATTTTGGATGCTCTTTCTTTTTCTCTTTTACTTTGTGTATTTGTAAGTAAACTACTAAAAATTGATTGATCTCTCGTTGCAGAAAATGCTGATTTATGAGCCATCAAAGAGAATCTCAACCAAAAAAGCAATGCAACATTATTATTTTGATGATCTTGACAAATCTCAATTCTGATTTCAAGCCATTATAAAAGAGCGTGTGAAGCTTAGCGAGGGAATCTCAAGTTACTCAATTGATATTCGTCTCATAATGAGCACCTATGATGTAGACATTTAAAGAGAATCTTGAATGTATGAGTGACATTGTAAAATATCTTTGAGAATGAAGTACCTAAGGCATTGTAATGATATTTACTCAAATACTATAATTTTGGAGTTCATGTTTGGTGCAGTAGCACCTTGTTCTATAAATGCCTTCAAAAGGCAAATTTGTAAAATTTGAATTTTGAAATTTAAACAATGTGAAAAAGGTTATGTAAAGTTCATATGTAATGTATTCAAAGTCTCAAAGAGGTCATTAGGTGATTAGATAAGTGATATAAAGCATGTAAGGTCGAGAAAAACATAGATCTTTTGTATTCTTGAATATTTACAATTAATAAAGTCCCTATTTTAGTGATTTTATGAGTTTTTCCAGTTGTATGGCCTATGCAATAGTTTAAGGCCTTGAATCTTGTTGTTTAAGGTAGAATAGAGAAATATCTTTCATTCGAATCTATTTAGGAGGGTATCCATTGAGTTTATCATTAGTTTGAATTAATTTTTCTCAACTCGCTCTGTAAACCAATAATGACTACTCCACTGAATTTGATAGTTTAGATCAGTGGAGTAAGTTAGTATTAGGATGTTTTAGGTGTGTGTGTTTATTTGTGTAGGGGAATTTAAGAAACAAAGGTGGAGTTGCTGCTAAAGGGTTTTATGATGAATTTTCAAGTGAAAAGTGTGGCTCCAAGTGGGGTTTTGAGGAAAACTTCTCAAATGACTTCACAAAAAAATGACTGATCTAGATAGATATTATTGAGTTACAACACATACTTCAAAATCAATAGTGACTGTCTTGGAACATGTGCATAAAAAATGACCTTCTTCGTTGTCCTCATTAGGTTAACTAAGCCTAATTTACAAAGGAACATACCTTCAAACATTCAACAAACCCCTTAACTTGTTGGGGCAGAAATTATCATGTATCCAAACCCTCAGATCTGTAATTTTTCTCAGGACAAACTCATTCCACCATGCCAAACCAAAACCCTTATTTTATGCTAGTATAAGGAGGGTTTATTGAAAGGAATGGTTCCACACCTTAGTAGAACATGCCACCACCTCAGACCTTCTAAAAATCACCTACAAAAACTCAAAAGATAATCACCCAACCTTTACATGCAATATTTTATCAAACCCTAGGGTGAAACCTCATTTTTGATGCCCTTTTCCATCAAAATCTATAAGGGAAGAAACAAAAGCCCCATAAAAATTATTCCATTTCTCTTAGAAACTTCTTGTCTAATCCTATAGGATTGTGTTGGACCTCTCTACAAAAAACTCTCTCAATTTTGGCTATCTCAGAGTGGTTTTCCCGTGGCGGTAGATTTTCACTTGATGGAAAAAACGTTAAATGCAAGCAGTGCAAAGTTGCAAAGTGGCGCAACTTTTGTTCTGCAACTCGTGTGACCAAGCAAACTATTCCAACATATCTGAATAGGTATTTTAACACTAGACATGGTCCTCTTTTGCACCCAAACACGCGGAATCGCTACGGGCTACATTCAATTAGATCGATCCTTTAAGAGTCCAAAGTGCTAAATGGCTGCAAACTTCAACATATTGTTACTTAGATATCGTGATGCTTAGAAACTTCTCATCTAATCCTATAGGGTGTTGGGACCCTCTACAAAAACCTCTCTCAGTTTTCGTTATCTCGAAGTGGTTTTCCCGTGGCGATGGATTTTCACTTGGTGGAAAAAGTGTCAAATGCAAGTAGTGCAAAGTTGTGAAGTGGTGCAACTTTCGCTTTGAAACTCATGTGACCAAGAAAACTATTCCAACATGTCTGAATAGGTATGTTTATGCTAGGCATGGTCCTCTTTCACACCCAAACATGCAGAATTGCTCTGAGGTACGTTCAACCAGATCAATCCCTTAAGGGTCTAAAGTGCTAAATGGTTACAAACTTCAGCATGCTATTACTTGAATACTATGATGCTTAGAAAATTCTCATATGATCCTACATGATTATGTTGGGCCCCTCTACAAAAACCTCTCTCAGTTTTGGCTATCTCGATATGGTTTTCCCATGGCGGCGGATTTTCACTTGATAGAAAAAATGTCAAATGCAAGCAATCCAAAGTTGCAAAGTGGTGCAACTTTCGCTTTGCAACTTGTGTGACCAAGAAGATTGTTCCAATACATCTGAATAGGTATTTTTACATTAGGCATGGTCCTCTTTCACACCCAAACACGTGGAATTGCTCTAAGGTACGTTCAACCGGATCGATCCCTTAAGGGTCCAAAGTGCTAAATGGTTGCAAACTTCAGCATGCTATTACTCGAATACCGTGATGCTTAGAAATTTTTCATCTAATCCTACAAGATCAAGTTGGGCCCCTCTACAAAAACCTCTCTCAATTTTGGCTATCTTGAAGTGGTTTTCCCATGGTGGCAGATTTTCACTTGATGGAAAAAATGTCAAATTCAAGTTGTGCAAAGTTGCAAAGTGGTGCAACTTTCGCTCTGCAACTCGTGTGACCAAGCAGAATATTCCAAAATGTTTGAATAGGTATGCTTATGCTAGGCATGGTCCTCTTTCACACCCAAACACGTGGAATCACTCTGAGGTACGTTCAATCAGATCGATCCTTTAAGGGTCCAAAGTGCAAATTTGCTACAAACTTCAACATGCTATTATTCCGATACCGTGACACTTAGAAAATTCTCATCTAATCCTACAAGATCATGTTGGACCCCTCTAGAAAAACCTCTCTCAGTTTGGGCTATCTCAGAGTGGTTTTCCCGTGGTGGCAGATTTTCACTTGATGGAAAAAGCGTCAAATGCAAGCAATGCAAAGTTGCAAAGTGGTGCAACTTTCATTCTACAACTCATGTGACCAAGTGGAGTGTTCCAATGCATATGAATAGGTATGTTTACACTAGGCATGGTCCTCTTTCACACCCAAACACATGGAATCGCTTCGAGGTACATTCAATTGGATCGATCCCTTAAGGGTCCAAAGTGCTAAATGGCTGAAAACTTCAACATGCTATTACTCGAATATCGTGACACTTAGAAACTTCTCGTCTAATCCTATAGGATCACGTTGGGCCCCTCTACAAAAACCTCTCTCGGTTTTGGCTATCTTGGAGTGGTTTTCCCTTGGCAGCAAATTTTCACTTGATGGAAAAAGTGTCAAATGGAAGCAATGTAAAGTTACAAAGTGGTGCAACTTTCATTTTGCAATTTGTGTGACCAAACTAACTGCTCCAATGCAGCCCGATAAGTAGGTTTACACTAGGAATGGTCCTCTTTCGCACCCAAACACATGAAATTGATCTGTGTTGCATTCAACCAGCTTGATCCCTTATGATGGCATGCAAAACAATGGAAAAGAGAAACATAAAAATGACGATTGAGAATTTTGAGTATTCCACACAAAAAACATATGATCATTGGTGCAAAGCACCTTGTTCCTCCATTTGATGAAGAAGGTCTAGTTCAGTGGTTTTAGTGATTATCCAATGGTCAATAGGTTGGTCAATAGGTTGTGGTGGGTATTTTGAGCATGCGTTGTCTTGAATAAGGTCAATTAAGACCATTATATATGTTTTAGGGTGACTTTTGGGTCTAGTGATAAAAAAATGTGAAAATTTCAATCTTGCACTAGAAGTTGTCTTTTTAGCCTTTGAAGGAAAATTTGTGAATTTGTATATGAGTGTGAAAGAATAGAGTTTTGTTGATGTAATAAGGTTATTTATAAACCATTTTTGTGGGTTTATTGGTCATTAGTTGTAGTCATTAGGTTGGAGGAGTCTATAGTTGCAAATTTGTAAGTTACTTAAAGTAACAAATTTGAAATGCAACGGTTACTTGTTTTGAAAGTTGGTTTTTAGTTAGTTGAGGGCATGGATCAGTTAGAGTACCATGTATATTTTGATTCCATGTTGGTTTTAGAGAATGTCTTGAAGGTGGGAGAGATATCTTTTGCATTCTAGGCCTGACATCTCAATGTGATGGGCCTGATTTTGTGTAAAATCTGATTTTTGATTATTTTCATGTGTTTTGTGACAAGGGTGCTTGGGAGCATTTGATTTGTGTTCGAAAAGTTTGTAAGAACCTGTTTGTGGCTGAGGGGTGTTGGGGTGAGGCAAGGTACTTGATTCCTTGTGTGGAGTAGCCTTATTAGGCCTACCTTGTAGCATTCTATTTTGGCTTGTCATGGCTTTGTATTTTGTTGTAAAGACATGGGCCTTTGAAGACTTGTGGGAATTGGTATAAGATGCCTAGAACCAGTGTCCTTGGTCTAGTTAATGCCTTTTGAGTGGTTCTTGTGTTGACTACCCTATTTGGTTAGGCTGCAAGGAATAAGAGGCCTAGTTTGGAAATGATAGGTCAGAGGTGGTTCCCAAGCATAAGGTGAGTTGTGTTGAGTTGGTTTGGTCATGTTGGCAGGTTTCCACGTCTGCTCCAAGTTTTGGTCATGTCTGGTTTGATAGATTCCATGGTTGGGTAGTTGAGTTACCCTGTTGAGTCAAGTGAATGTTGGAGTCTTAGTGGGCATATTTGAGAGAAGTTGTGTCAAATCACAACTTGGTTGATCCACTCTGCATCACCAATGGTGTTTTGCAATTTGAAGAGTGATTGAGAGCATGTTGCTTTGTTAAATAGACCTATTCGGGGGTCTAGGACAACGTTGAGTCCATTTCTTATTTGTATTATAGATTATAACTTGATTTCTCCTGAGTCCATTTCGTATACAAGAAATAATATTGCAAAAAGTTGACATATAAATCTTTCGATGGTGACACATCAAGAACATATTGGAATCTTTTTATGAATCATTTCAAGGAATACCAATTGAAAACGTGTTTTTTTCTTTTAGATAAAGTTGTTTAGCATCAATCAATTAATATTCAAGACAAACCATGAAGGACAACAATGATCAATGCTAGGGCTAACCAATTAATAATTATATACGTGAATAAGTCAAGCATGTACATGTCAATAAGGGAAGCACAAGTACTCAAAAACACGTAAGCCTCAAGAAGTATACACACAAATACATAGTATACACAAATTAATACAAAGTATATGCACGAATACAAGGTATACACATGACAACACGTCAGCCACAAAGTATACATTCAAACACACGTAAGTCAAAAAGTATACATGTAAGTTGTAAAGTATACACTTCAATACACATAACTCATATCTATTGAACCATCAATTTAGAATGCAAATATGGACACCATCGATAAAAAATATTTGTATTAACCAAATAGCCATGTAGGCATACATCAATATATGTCGATATAAGTATGAAATATATGTACAAAATAGCCATATAGGCTTATGAGAATGCCATATAGGCATACAATATCAAATTTGTCTAGTACAAAATATGTACAAAACTGCCATGTAGGCATACAACAAAGGGCTTTGGAATCAAAAGTCATTGCTCTCCATGCTCTAGAAATAAAATATTTCCCTTTGCTTTTCGATTGGATGGTGATAGGTCTGTCACTCATTTTTGCTACACTCGAGGAGTGCTCCTACTGCTCCTCCTAGTGTTTCATTCATGGTGAAGTTTTAACTGTTACAATAAGAAGTAAAGACATGAATATATAGAAATTACATTATAAAAAATGATATTTTTTACAAAATAATCACTTACCGCCATCTCATGATCTCTCTCCATGAGGGATATATTCTCACACCCATGCTCAGGCGTGCTCAAGCCCTGTATAAGCTATACAAATAGAAATTAAACTACGTGAATCAATAATGGTTTGATTTTTCAATAACTAACATCTATAACTTAACGAATGTAAATGTAAATTTATTAATTTGCCTCATACCTCCCCTATCAGAGCCATTGAGGATTGTATAGTAGATGACACACCAATCTCCATTGCCCTCATCATATTCAGAGGTGTTTCGACTTGCAACATCTGAAAATAAAATAATAAATTATTCAACGTAATCAACGATGTGCATATAAACTAAACACATCTATTAAGTATAATTCATTAGTTAAACTCTTTATTCTATTACCTCTGTGTAGGTTTGAGTAAATCCACTGCCACTGCGAAGTGTTCCATCAAAACCTCCAATATTAGTTTGTTCAACATCCAAAATCACATATTAAATTACCATTCGTAAAACAATGCTATTAACAAGTAATAAATTTATAATTATTTACTAGTTACATACCCCAATGATAGGTGGACTGTAGAAATAAGTAGGTGGGGGGCCGGTGTATCCAGTCTCAACATTGTGACCCTGCAATTTTATTAAAATCATAAAACATTTTTAGTTAATCTTGCATTTCAAAATCAAAATTTAATAAATTAAATTCAATGAACATGCTAACTTTTACCTGACTATCAATGTCATATGCCTCATGCAAAATGTCAGCTTCCCTCTCCATCTCCATAGCTGCAAATGGATCCTACGTAGCAGCATCCTGAGTGTCGATGGGGTCATATGAACAAGTCGCCCTGCAAGATTGACAAACATGGGTTTGAAGGCCACCACTCGAAGACTCCCCTAGATGGCTCTATAGAATAGGGATAGTATGATGGATCACACATTGGGTCAAAGTGTTGATCGCCTGTAATGTCTCTACATCAAGACTTTCCTTCACGATGGAAGGCATAACAATGTGCTCACGAGGTGGCCTAGCGAGAGTTCCTCTACCTTGCCGTGTAGGATCCGGTTGTGCACCGGGTCTATCTTGAGCTGACCCCCAACCTCTCCCCTGAAAATCCCTCATATCAAAAATAGTTTGGGATTTTGTTCAATATGAACTCACTGTATAGTTTCCTAAGGAAATATTGTGGGACCTCGCAATTGTTACATGTTGGGTAATTGAAGACCATGTACCACCTATCATAAAACTAGTCCCTAATCTGTTGGTGGTGGCACCAATGGATAGGAAACCTCTTTGCATTGAGGGTAAGATTTTGATTTGTGCGTGGGTCAGTGAATAATGAGCACAAATTACCTTTTATAATTTTTAAATCCTTTACATCTTTATATGATAGTTTATTTGCATAATAATCCCTAGCCACTTGCCTCCTATTTTGCCATCCAGTTATTTGTTTGCTAATTGAATCTACATTTTTTAACACATCTTTCAATGAATTTTCTAGGGTCATTCTTTCTGAGGATGAACCATTTGGATCACTCAACCTACTGATCAAATCCTCAATTTTTTTTTTGTTGTTCTCAATTTCACTCATTAAATTTTGTTGAGTGCCACGAGGGGGTTGAGTGATTGGTGGAGGAGGTTGTTGTTGTGGTTGATTTTGATCTTGAGGATTTGGTGGTCTTCTTGATGAGGATCTTGAGGGTTTGCAGGTTGATTTGCATCTCCTAAAAATTCAAACAAATATATATCAAATTCAACCTAAAACTAACAAATTCAAACTAAAACTAACTAATTCAAAAGAAAAATCACAAAATCCTTACCTCTCACACCTCATCCTCGTCATGGTGCCATCATTGCGAAGAAATAGAAATTGTTGGTGAAGAATTTTGCTGAATGGCTCCTCCTAGAACACAAGCATGAAATATGGGGTTTTGGCCATGACTAGAAGAAAAAAATAGTCGAAATAAAAATGAAAACATTTCTCTCTTTTTTCTTTTTTTCTTTTTCTTTTAACAAGCAATAACATGAGTGCATTATAACGTGCTCACATTATTGGCTTGTCGTTGCCAAGCCTCAGGCTTGACACAACAAGCCATAACACGAGCACGTTATAATGCGAGCGTGTTATAACGCGCTCACGTTATGATTTTTCAAAAGTTTTTTTGAATGTGTCCACGAAATGGCTACCCATTTCCATGCACCTACCCATATCTGATCTAGAAAAGCCAAGAAGTTTTGAAGCAAAAATTAAGGTAAGCTCTACAATGCTTGATGAGTTAATTACTTCTTAAAGACTGATAATGGATAAGAGTGGTTTAGGGTTTTAAAAAGGTCAGAATTCTAAAGCAAAGAAATCTACTGACAAGAATCTACTCAGTGCAAAGATGGATGAATCAAGAATCTAAAAGGAAAATCCAAAATAACTCCTATCAAAAAAACTGATGCTAAAAGGTATTTATCTTTCAATGGTGTTTGTCATTCTTGCAAGAAATTTGGTCATAAGGAAAAGGATTGTAAAAGTAAAATGAATGATACTTTATCATTCTCCGGCAAATGTTTTAAGTGCAAGAAGGTTGGACATAAATCTAATCAGTGTGAAAATAAGTTGAATAAGAGAAATAATGGAAGGAAGAATGTTGATTTCTATGTGTAGCAATCCAGAACATCAGGTTAATAACTACAAAAGAAGAAAAAATATTTATCCGGTGAAGAAGCATAAACAAATCATTGATATGGAAGAAGTAAGGAAAGAGATGAAAAGGATCTGGAGAAATGAAGAAGAATTCAAGCAAGGTAAATTAGAATCATCAGTCTTATCTGTGCCAACCTCTGGTGCAGATATGCCCACCAATTTTTTAGTCTAGCAATGGCTAAGGGGGAGCAATTATCAAAAAATCTAATGAACCCCCTCATTGATACTTATGTCACATCATGACAAAAGTATATTTAATGTGGTAATGAATTTAAGGAATTTCTCAATTGCATGTGTGAAGAATGAAGTTTGCAAAATTTGAAAGAATGGAGGTGCACACAATTTTCGAGGTAATCTACCTACAATTTGAATCATTTATTGCAAAGTATTTTTGGAGAAGCGTGCAAAAGAAGTTTAGAGAGTAATTCAGAGTTTCAAGGTTTGAAGGAGAAATCAAGTGGATTCAAAGTGAGCTCCAAAAGCATGATATCTATACGTTCCCTATTGGAATTTACAAAGGTATTCCTGTTTGCACAATCTTTCAATTTTATTGCTATGGATAATTCAAAGGTTGTGAATAGTGCAGATAGAGTGCAAGTAATTTGAGAAGATATTTAAAGAATGTGTTGGAAGGGTCTGTTGGTGCATTCTCTTGTATCCCTCCTAGAGTGTTGCCCACATAAGATATATATGCATTTGTTTACAGTAAGGTTGAGGGAAAATCACCAATCCAATTGAGCATTCTATAGAAGAATGAATTGGAAGAGAATCATGATGCCTACAAATTGTTAGTTGAGAAGAAGTTGGATGTTTAGAGGAAAGCCCCTATGTTTGAGTTTGACAAGAGATATGTTCAAATAGTTTTGAAAAGAATTCATAATGAATCTTTGTGGATTGATGAAGCACATTTAATAACCAGAGAAGCAATCAGAGATGTAACTGGTTTTTGTTCCTCCGGACCAGTTCCCAAACATAAGGTTGTGAATGAGCAAGAGATAATTGAGGTAACCAGTGTGATTTTTGAAGGAAAAGAGATTGATTTGCAATCAATTATGGATTCGATTATCAGACATGTTGCTATGGTCATTGGTCACAAATTTTTCTTGTCTAGCAATGATCTCATAGTTTCTACTACTACTGTTGAAATGGTTAAAAGAGGTATGGATTATGACCTATGTGAATTACTTCAAATACATCTTTTGGGGTGATCCCACAATATTGGTTTACAATTTCTGGGAGATCTCGATTTTTGCTGAAATCACATATTTTTAAAAAATATAATGATTTAAGCCTTGAAAAGTTCCATTTAAAGGATTCCAATTGAAGAGGATTTGATCGAATCACCAGAGATCAAACCCCCTTGGATATAACCCCGCTAGTTTTAAACCATACCTATAACAAAGTCTCCTTTACACCTATCAAAATGTTGATAAAAAAACCACTTTTGATTTACCTTTTGGGGGATCAAATGAATTCATTTAAAATTTATTTTTTGTAAGTATGTAATCCTTATTATAAGCTTCCCAAAAATATAATTTTAAATAAAATAAATTTAATTATTATATTTATTTTTTATTTCTTGTGAATGTAGGTTTTTCACCAAAAATCAAGCTCTTTGTTTTGCACATGTGGAAAAATAGCAGATTATTAATTTTTTTTGAAAAATACTAGTGCACTAGATATTGAAGTCCTTAATCTAACAAAAAAAAAGAACTTTGATACATACAATTTTTTTTTATGTTGTATACAATTTGTCTATGTTTGAATTGTAATTGGTTTGGCTTTGAAACTTGATTAAGGAAAAAATATTCAATAAAACACTATGAAACCAAATGGAAGCACTATATATTATAGTTACAAATTTAAATTCAAAAAAATTAGAATTTTATCCTTCATGGAAAAAAAGTTATGTTGTATATGGTAAGCATAATTCCTTAAAAATGGTGTTTACTAAAAAAAACTAGTTTTTGAAGGAGATAGAAAAATAAGTGCAATATGATTCCAAAAAGTTTGAAAAAATATATTTAGAATTTACGAACAAAATGCCACAAATCACTAGTTTGCATCATCTTTAAATTCCTCACGGTTTAGCTGCTATAGGTGCCCAAAGGTGAAGATTTAGCTAGAAAAAACCAGTTCAGTGTCCAGTTTGGCCAAAAATTGTAAACTAATATTGTGGGATCACCCTTTGAAGAATTTAAAGGAAATTAAGAAGAGTAAGAAGAATACATTTCGGTATGGAAATTTGGTTGTCTGCTTACTTTTCTACTTTTTGAGAGAATTATCAGTGATAGGAAGAATAGAATGGTCAAATAAATCTAGCCTATTTCCCATCAAATCAGGAACTTCATGATAAGTCTTGGTAATTTGGATGCTCAAAAGACTACTCTTGCTGCATTCTTTAGAAAATTTTAAATGAGGATGAGTAGAAGATGAAGGATTCTAGTAAGTGTTGTTGAAAAATATTCTAGAAATATCAATTTTCTAGTGTCTACATAATTTTATCACATGGAAGCAGTTGAATCAAGGTTGGTTTGGATATCTGAAATAGATTATGAAGCGTCAGAGGCTGAAGTTGATTATTATGCAAAAATTCTTTTGGAAAGCCCGCATAATCCTAGTGTAGAAGGTACCTTCAGTAGTGCAACCAGAATAGGGAAGAAAAGGAAGAGTGTTGTCAAACAAGAAGTTGCAGAAGGAAGTGAATTAGAGAGAGCTCAACATGAGCATGAAAGAATAAACATTCAAGGAGCTTTAGAAGAATTGTAGAAGGTTATTCCTGATGCTAATTTTGATTCAATTATTTCTGAACTGTGGGGAATCTCAGAAACATGGTTAATTATTTGAAGGTCTACATCTCCGGACCAGAAGTGCATGTTGGAATTGGGTATGTTGAAGAAAATCTAGAAGATATCAAGGAGAAATGTGCAAATGCACATAGTTGAGTGATGAAGGAATTGGAGAGTGTACAAGGTTCTGAGAAAGAGGCACAAGAACTAATTTATTTTTTCCTAGATTGGTTTGGTAGTACACTGAACATAAGAGATGAGATAAAGAATAGTGAAACCCAAATTAACACTCAATCATATACATACAAATTGGTAGAAGATAGAGAAAATTAGAGGTGGTCCTACATTGTATAGCTTCAGGACAAATTATTTTCACTGCAAGACCAAAGAACATAAGTTATTAAGAAGTTTGTGGCACTCAGAGACATGGTTAAACTCAGGCACATTTTTGTCTCTAGCGCTCTTGAAAGTGTTGGTGATTTATCATAGATTAATCTTAGTCCCAATACTTTAGCAGATGGTAAATAGTCTTTAACTAAGCTTGAATGATTCCACAAGACTCTTGTAAGTGCAAAAGGTTCATGGGAAGAAGGCAAAACATCATGAAAGGTCATTCTAAAGAATCTCAATGGCTCTTCTTCTTCAAGTTGATTCAATTTTGTGTTCATATCTTTTTGGTTACATGTTGATGCATATATACATCTATTCTAGACCCCATCCTTTTCCATTGATGTCAAAGCCAGGGGAGAGATAGAGATTGGCAAAAGGAAAAACATTTTTGTGAAATTTTTTTTTAATAGGGGGAGTATTCAGTTGAAGTATATTGAAAAATATTTTTGGCATGCATGTTTCCATCAATGCCAAAGGGGGAGATTGTTGGAGCCTTGCAACATGAGCATGAAGTGTAGATGGTTTGTGTTGGTTGTTTCTATGTTGTTATTGATGTCAACATGGTAACAACTATACAAGAATTTTACCTGGTTTATCAGAAGTTGTTCTCTATCGATAATGTTCATTTGTGATGAATCAGGGTGATCCCACAATACTGGTTTACAATTTTTGGGCAAACTGGACACTGAACTGATTTTTTTAACTAAATCTTCACTTTTAGGCTCCTATAGCAGCCAAACTGTGAGGAATTTGAAGATGATGTAAACTAGTGATCTATGACGTTTTGACTATAGATTCTAAATATATTTTTTTCAAAATTTTTGGAATCAGATTGCACTTCTTTTTCTATCTCCTTCAAAAACTAGCTTTTTTTAATAAACAACATTTTTAAGGAGTGGCACTCCTAGTATACAACATAATTTTTTTTTGTATGAAGGATGAAATTCTATTTTTTTCGAATTTATATTTTCAACTACGATATCTAGCACTTTGATTTGGTTTCATAGTGTTTTATTAAATATTTTTTCCTTAATCAAGAATCGAAGTCAAACCAATTACAATTGAAATATAGGCGGACTGTATACAACATAAATTTTTCTGTATGTATAGAAATTCATTTTTTTCTTTAAGGATTAAGGACATGAATACCTAGCCTGAACATATTTTTTAAAATTTTATTTTGATAATCTACTATTTTTCCACATGTGCAGAACATAGAGCTTGATTTTGGTGAAAAACCTATGTTTAATAAAACTAAAAAAACACATACATAATAAAACCAAAACATATTAAAATTATATTCATTGGATAGCTCATTCCGAAGACTACCATGATCATTAGAAATAAATTTTAAATGAATTCATTTGATCCCCCAAAAGGTAAATCAAAAAGTGATTTTTTATTAGCATTTTGATAGGTGTAAAGGAGACTCCGTTGTAGATATGGTTTGAAACTAGCGGGATTCTATCCAAGGGGGTTTTGATCTAAGGTGGTTTGATCAAAGCCTCTTCAATTGAAATCCTTAAAATGGAACATTTTAAGGCTTAAATCATTATATTTTCTAAAAATATGTGATTTCATAAAAAATTAGAATCTCCCAAAAATTGTAAACCAGCTTTGTGGGATCACCCATCAGTGTGTTGGTATTTGAGTATGGAATTCACTGCAAGAATTGATATGACTCTAATCTCTTAACCATGTTATCACGTCTCATTTAGACATCTATATTCTGGATCTTGAGAAGTTTTGGGTTGTGAGCAAAAATTTATCTCTGACAGAGTTCAACTTTGTATCTTACTGTTGTTCCTTGCTCTACGTATACATCAGCGTGGGAGACTCCACATTTTCTTAAGGAGAACATTATTATGCTATGGTTTTGTTGATAGCCTCTATGTTGGTAATATGATGAGAAATTGACGTGGTCTTAGATCTAGAAGGTGTTTGCTTTGAGGATTGTTTGTTGGTTTGGAGATTCTATGAATTATGTCTAGTCTTGGCCGACCCAACGTATGCCATTCACTATGAAGACTAGTTATGCTTTATGGATGTTAGCCGATTTGGTATAATGCTCTACATGGATAAAATGTTTTAAATCATATATAGGGATGACAAGAATATTTTGATTACTTTGTTTTTCATCTAATTAGGCTGACCTAATTGATGAATAAGATATACTTGTATATATATGAGATGTTTTGAAAGCAAGTGGAAGAGGTGAGAAGAGTGGTGAAGGGAAGTGGAAGAAAGGTGCGAAAAGGATTAGGATGTATGTGAAGATCTGCTCACCTAAATTCTTTATTAGTTGGGATTAGAGCAGATTTGTTGAGCGACCACTATGTGAGGCAGTACTTCATATTCTAAGCTTCAATGGAACTGAATCCTGCACACTGAAAGTGTATTCTCTCAATTCAAACTCTTGGCAGTGAGCCGCTATCTTTGTATCTTATCAGTTAGCCATCTTTTGTATTCAAGCAGTGAGCCTTTCAAGGATAGTGAGTCCTAACAGCGAGCCCAGTAATATTTTGTATCTGGATATAATATATTGTGAGTTAACCCTCACCATGGTTTTTCCCTTTTTGGGTTTTCCACGTAAAAATCTTGGTGTTCATGTTTGTGATTGCATTGATATGTTTCTATGTTCTCTGTTGTTGATTTATTCAGAATAGTGATAATGGTTCCATGGATTTTATTAGAATGGTTTTATGGAATACTGATTCACCCCCCTCTTAGTATTCTAGATGTTCAACACACATCACCATATAATCTTTAACAATATCACGAACCAAGTCATAAAAGATGATGGTCATAACTTGTTGATAGTTCACGCCCATGTTCTTGGGGCCAAAAATAATGACTCAATAGTATTTTTTTGCAAGGGATAGAATGTGCTATTTTATATTTATCTTAAATGCTACAAAATAAATGCTTAAGTCAAATTCAATGTCTATATAATACATAAAGGACTACTTTTGAAAAGATAAACATGTGGCTAAAAATGTGTGTTTGGCTAGATAATATAGGTCATGGGACTAAATCATATGGTGAAATATATGTAATTTTGTTGTAAAATATACAAATTTAAAAATATTGTATAACACAAAAAATGAGATTTTAAGAATATGGTAAAAAAATTTCCCTTTGAATGGTTGACAAACTTTGTTGATAACCATTTGAGATGATTTTAATATAGTTTTGTGTATTTATTTTGTCAACCTTCATATATTGGGTGTATGAGTTTTGTTCCAAGGTGAAGTAGATGCTATTATCTACAAAAATGAGAGCAAACCAATTGGTTGACCTCTCTTTGTTGCAAATTATTTTTAGTGTTCTACAAAAAAGAGAGCTAGCGAACTCATTTATCTCTCTTTGTTATTGTAAACAAGACACACAAGAGCCACAACTACTTCCAATTGTTCTTATCACTCATTGTGACTAACAACAAATCCCACTAAAAATGGCTTGGAAATTGACAATCTAAAGAGCAGAGGGTGTAACAATTACTAGACTAATACTTGACATTGAAAACATAGACCATCAAGGTCTTACTACACAACATTGTCACAAGTTCAAAGATCAATAGATTTGTGAATATCCTTTTCATTCTATTGATAATGGTATGCACTCATATAAAAAAATATGCATGCGATCTTTCAAAAAAAGAGGAAGACATGGTCTCAAAAAAATATCCAAAATAAATTCATAAAAATTGCATTGTTATATTTTAATATAACATTAAAAAAAACTATCTTTATCTAATATGTAAATAAATTCAATTATCTTAAATAAAGAAAAACAACCTTTTATACACTAGAATTTCAAATAACAATAATCACATAATTAATAAATAAAAATACCTATGAGGATGGTCAGTAAACCTTTCAATCTAATTCCAATAAATGGAAAGACAAAGGAATTACTCTTTGGTTATATGGATAGATGGTTGAAATAGATAAATATTATAAAAATTTGTGCACCATATCATGTGAACATGAAAAAATTAAAATAAAACTAAACATGAAAATAATAATGAGAGAAGGTCCCAAAAAGAATAAAAGCCAACATGCTTGTCATGCCAATAAAGTTACAAATTCTATATATCTCTTTTAAGGACTATGAGCATGCTCATTAAACCTTTCAATCTAATTCCAATAAATAGAAAAGGTGGAGGAAATTACACTCTCTAGATGTATGCATAAGATAATTGAAACACATAAAGACTACAAAACTTAGTGCACCATGTGAACATGAAAAGTTAGAAAGCAAAGTGAACACAAAAAAAGTAACGAGTGGATCCCAAAAAGAATAAATTGACACACTTGTTGAACCAACGAAATTAACAAATTCTATATATCTCTTTAAAAACTATGAGCATGCTCATTAAACCTTTCAATATAATTCCAATAAATAGAAAGAGGGAGGAAATTACTCTTTGATTGTATGCATAAATGATTGAAATAAATAATACAAAACTTTACACACCATATAAACATTAAAAAGTTGAAAATCAAACTAACAAGTAAAACAAAATAATAAAAATAAAATCCAAATAAATAAAAGAAAATAGACCCCAAAAAGAATAAAAACCATCATACCTACAGTATCAATAAAGTTAACCAATTCTAGATATCTCTTTCAAAAATTATGAGCGTACCTATTAAATCTTTTGAACTAATTCCAATAAATAAAAAAAGTGGAGGTCTACAAAACTTCATACACCATATGAAAAAGAAAAAGTTGAAGACAAACCAAACAAAGGAAAAAGTAATGAGAGTGGAGCCCGAAAAGAATAACAGTCGGCACACCTGCCGTGCCAGTGAAGTTAGCTCGACGGAATAACAGTTACTTTACCAAAAGTGGGCACTCTCAGCAATTTGCAATCTATAAGAAGATATGGCACGGCAATGTTCTGATCAGATTTAAAAGATCTGAGATTTTGGGTTGAATCCTCCCTCTGTCTTCTTTCTATCTTTAGGAAGCCATTCTCTTTCAGTTCCAGCTCTAAGATGGAACAATACAAGCCCCCCATGACTAAGCTTGCCCTCCAAAGCAATAAAAGTTTTCATGTGCTTCTGAGTTTCAGGGGACTAGATGTCAGAAAGACACTGGTCGATCATCTCTTTGAGGCTCTGTCCGCAGCAGGACTGAAAGTCTATAAAGACGACGAAAATTTGGAGAAGGGGGAAAAGATTTGGCCGAGCTTGGAAGATGCAATCAAGAGCAGTGCCATACGCATTCCTATATTTTCCAGAGGCTACGCAGATTTAGCATGGTGTCTGAAGGAGGCCGCTGCAATGTTGAACACCCCTGACTTGATCATTCCTCTCTTTTATCATGTGGATCCAAAGCATGTTAGATTTCCTGAAAGTGAGTTCAGTCCTTATAAACAATCATTTCTAAAACATTATGGTCATCCAGATCGACACCCAAGAGAAGAGGTTGATGAATGGAAGCATGCCCTTCTGCAGATCTGTGATCGCTCAGGCTGGTCCATGGATATAACTCAAGGGTACGTACTGAACCGCACTCTATGCTTGTTTTTCCATATTTTTCCTTATTATTTCATGACTGCAGTGGATTATAGATGACATATGTGTCTCCACTCAAAATATAACTATCTAGGCATTGGGCTTCAGGGAAGGGTTTGACGAGTAGGAAATGATAGTTAAAGAAATAGTCAATGGATTTTTGATTTATTTGTGAAGTTGAATGATTCTGAATGAGTTCATTAGGGATCAACTGTTGAGAGTGAAAGGTCCCCACATCATAAGAGATGAGGTTGGGATCACGTTCAAGTAAATTTGATAGAATGGATGCCCCTCAAACATTGACTCTTAGCCGAAGTGGTTTTAACTTAAAGACTTGTGCTCTCATATCAAAAGTTCTTTGTAGATGATATAAAATCCCCCATCAAAAAATAGTTAATGAAATAATATGAATATTTTTTTTTTATAAAATAGGGTGTAGTTTATATGAAATATATAAATTTTCAAGTGAGAAGAGTTTTGAAAGTTTTGATGTGGTTAGCTTCTCATTCACTTTCCATTTTACAAACTCTTCTTGCTTTTCCTTACTTCTTTCCATTGAATTAAAAATATGTTAAAATCTTTTTGTTTCTCATTTGTACTTAAACCCTAATATTCAAAACTTTTATCATAAATTTTATTAGCTTAATTGTCTTCACAATTAAATGTGTTTCTTAGCCAACCTTTTCATAACAAAAGTTAGGACAATAGATTCAAATTGTGGAAGATTCACAAGGTATAAGCTACATTCAACTTACACAATATCAACAAGGTGGTAATATCCAAGTTAGTTACTATAATTATCTACAAAATCAACATAGGAGTTTTAGTGACATAAGATGCCATCCACAATTGGGTGCATCCATAGGATGCAAGGAATTGAAGGAGAGGTAAGAATATCCATGAAATGTAAATGCAAGATAAATATGTAAGCATGCAAATCATGTAAAATAATAACTATAATAATGCAAGGATTAATAAGTAGGTAAAACATGTTGAGTGATAAACATGGTAAAAAAATGGGTTGGAGATGACATCAAATGACAAGATTGTTTCCGGAATGGAAAAATGGAAAGGGTGGTGTGGTCCTCAATGGCTATAAACACTCATATAAGTATATAGGACACTAGGCTAAGCATATGCTCCCAATGTGGCATCTAAGACATGAATACACAATAATTGAGGTAAGGCAATAAGTTCTTGTTGGTAACATACATCTAGATATAATCTCAAAGTAATAAGGGGAAAGCATGATGATGTCTAGTGTAAAAGGATGAGTAATGATATCATAAGGAGGAGTGGGGAAGGTAAGGTGTCCCCCAAGATATGACATTAGAAGCATAATACAATATAGGGTAAGCATGGTGCCCCCATTGTAACAAGGTAATATAGTAATGAAAGCATACTATGACAACATAAAATGTGAGCAATGAGTCTAGGAGCCAACTAGACATAAGATAACTGCATGAGAAAGCACATAAGTAATATAGCATAACCATGTGAGCAAAATAAATTATCATAAGCATGTGCTGATGATCATAAAGTAAGGAAGATAGGAGTATAGATGGATATTCATGGGGAATAAAAGTAAACAAAGATCATGGTAAGGGTGAGCTTAAGGATACATATAAGAGTTTGAAGAAATAAGAGAATAAAAAATTGATGTGGCAGGCATAAGAAAACACAAGAATAAGGAAGGCACACAAGGGCACAATAAGCAATAAGGGAGAAGTAAACACATATATGAGAAAACATCTAAATAAGAAGGAACATGCCTTTGAGTGGAGGAAGGTAATGTATGCCAACTAGAACATATGGGCTTATAGGTATATAGTCTATAAGGAAGCTCATGATTCAACATAAATCTAAATTGACTAATACTTACCTTACATAATGTATAATTATGTATCTATTGTTATTTCATTTCATAAATCATACCTTTACTCTAGATACAATTTAAATTTAACCATTCATTAAAAGACTCTAGTGATACATCTCTTGTTGATTTATTTTTTTGTACAACATATCTCTTGTTTAAATTTTTTACTTTTACTTAAAATTTATTTTATATAACATTTCTTACTTTTATTTAAATTTTATAAAATAACATTAAATAATTTATTTAAGAATTCTTTAAACTTTAATTTCAAGTGAGAAAATTCTAGCTAACTTTTTCTTTAATATTATAATCTAACTTTAAAATTTACTTCAATTCTTTTCCTTTTTTTAAATTAATTATTTAATTATTAAATAATAAACAACATTTATACCCCTCTCAATCTTCGGTAAACAATTTTTTAAATATAAATATTTACATAATAATATGTTAAGAATGTAATTTAGTTTTAAAAATTTCTACTTATTTTTCTATAATTTTGATTTGATTAATTTTTTGATGACCACTCAAGAAAATAGTCAATGGTAACATAAAAATAAAATAAAATAAAATTGAACACATAAAAATTGCAAATAATTAATTTTTTATTGTTTAATATTGAAGATAAATGAAGAAATAGTTTTTCAAAATGATTTACTATTGAATTATTAGAACTCTTCCTTAATATTATATCAATTTTTTATATATTAATTAAACAATAACTTAAAAGCCATCATAAAATAGTGGGCTGTTTTATTGACGAAATAATTATTAAATGTTAATTATTTGCATTACTAACTAGGATAATTTTTCAAAGATGCCCTTTCATATGCTTGAAAAAAATGTTCTATTTTTTTCACATATTCATATCGTATTTGGAAATTAGAAGTATTTTAGAAATATTTATTGACATAGTGTGGTCATTGCAGGTACGAAGCTCGACTGGTAAAGACAGTGGTGAATGATCTAATCAAGACATTGGATAAAGTGCCATTAGAAGTTGCCAAGCATCCGGTGGGAATGGAGAGCGTGAAGAATGCTTTGATTCAGAAATTAAATCTCAAGTCTGTGAATGAGTGTTGGGAATGGCAGGGGTGCAATAAGACACATAAACAGTGTTGTGACTGTATGGACAGACAAAAACAAAATAACACAGAGGATGCACTCCGACAGCAAAAGTAAACAGACATAAACAAATTTAAATATATATTTCTTTTGCTTTCCAAAATACAAAAATACAGAGTATATTCTCTGTTCTTCAATCATAAAATGAAACTACACTACTTTGGATAGATGTCCAATACATACGGTGCTGCTCTCACACCTAGAACATAAACTGCTACAATCCTGTAGCTGCAGCTGTCAGTGCGCTACATCTGCTAACATTCTTTCTGTTATGCTATTGTTGCCTTGCTTTCTGCTGAACATTCCTTATGTTGCTGCTGCAGGCTTCACCTCCAAAACATTCTTCTTCTGCTATCCTAACTCCAACGAATGCAATCCTTTTTTGTTTTTACTTGTTTTTGGCTCATGAGAATGAGCACTCCTTTTCCAAATTCAAATTTACCTACTTCCATAAATGTTGTTAGGCACCTGCAGGTATTCGTTGGCTGCTTCAAGCTCAAAAATGAGCGTTTCAAATCAAATTCAAAATTACCTAACAAAACTAATGTTGGGGTATACGCAAGCTGCAAGTTGGAAGTCTTTAGTCTAACATGGGAGCTGATAGTTCTGCTGACTGCAGAATATTAAATATTCTAACACTCCCCCTTAATCTGCAAGTCAGCTATCACTCTGATGATTTCTTCCGGAGCTGATCTTCGAAGCTATCCACAATGCCAAGCCTATCTCTTAGGCGTTCAAAACTGTCTCTCGGTAATGCTTTGGTGAAGATGTTGGCGAGCTGTTGCTCAGATCTGCAATACTACAATTCTATCTCACCTTGTTCTACCAACTCCCTTATGAAATGATAACGAATCTCAATGTGTTTGCTTCGTCCATGGAAGACGGGATTCTTCGTTAGCACTATGGAGGAAACATTGTCACAATGAATGACTGTGTTGTCATCTTGCTATTGCTGTAAATCTGCAAGGATCCTCCTCAACCAAATAGCTTGACAAGCTGCTGCATTTGCTGCTATGTACTCCGCTTCTGCTGTGCTAAGAGAGACAATCGACTGCTTCTTCGATGCCCATGAGATTGCACCCGATCCCATGTTGAAGACATATCCCGATGTGCTCTTCCTATCATCCACATTTCCTGCCCAATCACTATCTGTGTAACCATCCAACTTGAACTCATTAGATGCTACATACAAAATACCATAATCGGTTGTTCCATTGACATACCTCAAAATCCTCTTTCCTGCTTGCCAATGTGTGTCCTTAGGTTCCTTCGTGAACCTAGATATCAAACTTACATCATACATCAAATTAGGCCTAGTTGATGTCAAATACATCAAACTTCCAACCATACTCTTGTAGAGGGTTGGGTTCACATCCTTATTGCTGTCAATCTTGTGCAGTTTCAGACCTGTTGTTGTTGGTGTGGGGGCAGGTTTGCTGTTATGCATTTTGAACTTCCTTAAAATCAGTTTGGCATAATTAGATTGAGAAATAAAAATGCCATGCACTGTTTACTAAACTTCTATCCCAAGAAAATACTTCAACAAACCTAGATCCGTCATCTCAAATTCATTTTTTATCACTTCTTTAAAATCAACAATTCTGCTATCATTGTTACCAGTAAAAATCAGATCATCTTCATACAAAACAGCAATTAAAATATCACCTTGAATTGCTTTGATGTAGAGTGTGGGTTCGTTGCTACTCTTGCTAAACCCATTGCTCAACAAATAGGCATCTATTCTGCTGTACCACGCCCGAGGTGCTTGTTTTATCCCATAAAGAGCTTTCCGGAGCCTATACACTTTGTCTTATTGACCTGAGACTTCATATCCAGGAGGCTGCTCCACATATACCTCCTCCTTCAGCACTCCGTTTAAGAAGGCTGATTTTACATCCATCTGATACACTTTCCACTGATGCTGTGCTGCAACTGCTATGACTGTCCGCACTATTTCTAGCCTTGCAACTGGTGCATATGTCTCATCATAATCTATACCGGACTACTATTTGTACCCTTTCACAACAAGTCTTGCCTTGTGTCTTTCAATCTTGCCTTCGGCAGTACACTTGGTCTTGTAGACCCACTTCACTCCAATCACTTGTTTACCCTTGGGTAAATTTTTCAAGTTCCATGTTTGATTCCTCTCTATAGCATCCATCTCTTCATCCATGGCCTTACACCACTTCTCTTCTTTCACTGCTTCCTCAAAGTATGTTGGATCACTATAGGAGAATAGTGCAAAACCTAAATTTTCATGAAAATCAGCATACCTTGTGCTGTCATAAATCTCCCTTACACTTTTCATTTTTCTTGGCATCAATGATGCAAGTGTAGGGTCTGAGTTTGCTTCTGAGCTGCTGCTACTTTGACTCATGGAGCTATTGTGCTGCTGACTGTCGAAGCTACTGCTTTGCTGAATTCTGGAGCTGACAGACTGATGTCTCTGTCCAGAACTGTTGTTCTGTTGAACACTGCCAGAACTGTTACTGTTTTGCTGCACATCACCGAAGTTGCTATTTTTCAATGCTCTACGGTGGTTTCTCTCTAAGCTACTGCTTTCTTGAGCTCCCCCTATGTTGCTATCATCTTGATCTTCTTCATCATCTAAGGGTATTGTAACTGAAATACCCGTGGTGTCATCCACCGATCCATCCCATGCTTCATTCTCAATAAAAATAACGTCTCTACTTATCACAACCTTCTTGGTGATGGGATTGTACAATTTGTAGGCTTTTGATTCCTCACTATAGCCTATGAAGATACATTTCTCTTTTTTGTCATCAAATTTCTGCCTCTTCTCTTTTGGCACAAATGCATATGCCACACACCCAAAAATCCTTAGGTGTTCAACACTCCATTTGTTGTCAGTCCATGCCTCTTATGGAATCCTATCATGGACAACCTTTGTGGGGCACCTATTCAAAATATAGACTGTTGTTGTTGTAGCTTCTCCCCAAAATATGTGTGACAGCCCTTTGGCTTTCAACATACTTGCCCCCATTTCTTGAATGGTCCTATTTTTCCTCTCGGCCACTCCGTTTTGCTATGGAGTATACCTAGTTGTGAATTGTTTGTGAATGCCCTCATTCCTACAAAAAATCAAAAATTCATTGGAGATGTACTCTCCCCCTCTATCTGTTCTAAGGGCTTTGATATAGTGACCACTCTCCTTCTCAACTGCCGCCTTAAACCATTTAAACTTCTCAAAGGCTTCTGATTTGTTTTTCAAGAAATAGATCCATATTTTCCTGCTATAATCATCTATGAAATTCATGAAATATGTATTTCCTCCTAATGTGGGGGTTTTCATTAGTCCACATAAATCTGAGTGCACTAACTCTAGTGGTGCTTTTGCTCTCCTAGAATACCCGGATTGAAATGGCTGCCTATGTTGTTTTCCTAAAATGCAAGCCTCACATTTGCCATCGGGTTCTACAATAGATGGTAAACCCCTAACCATACCTTTCCTAGATAATAAACTCAAACTTGAGCTTAAGTGCCCATACCTTAAATGCCATAGTTTGGATGGGTCTTTGATGACTATCTTGAAAGCAAACTGTTGTTCGACTGCCGACTACTGAGCAACTGCTGTTAGTGCCGATGAACAATGTTGTCGGTTTGCTATTCCTGTCACAGACATTATGTGCATCCTGAGAGGAAACATTTTGTTTCTCATCATCTGGACTGCAACCATCACTTTTTTGCTGCCTCCTCTGTCAAATATCTTGCATTCTCCATTCTCCATCAAGATTTTGTAGCCATTTTGGACCATTTGTCCAATGCTTAATAAATTATGCTTCATGCCGGGAGCATAATAGACATCTTGGATTTGTGTCTTTCGCCATTCTTTGTTTGGATGTTGACTACTCCTTTTCCAACGATGGGGACTTTCTCATCATTTCCCATCTTGATTTCAGTCTTCATACTGCTGTTAATGGAGGAAAAGAAATTCTTGTTACCACTCATGTGGTTGCTGCATCCGTTGTCCAAGTACCATACTTCATCATTGCTATGTTCAGCAAGGTTGCATACAATGAAAACATTTGATTGCTTGTCATTTTCAACTTTGTTCTCATTAGCTACATTAGCATTTTGGCCTCCATGGTCACGTTGCTTCTTCTTACATTCACTAGCATAATGGCCATATTTGTGACAGTAATAACACTGCACATTGCTTTTGTCATTCCTCTAGTTCGAATTGTTGTTCTTCTGCTGGTACTGGTTTGCTGACTGTGAGTTGCTCAGCTCCTCTGTGCTGTCAGAAACTCCTCTTCTAGAATTACTTCTGCCTCTACCTCTTTGACCTCTACTTCTATTGTTCCTTCCTCTTTCCCGACCTCTTCCATTGGTCTGAGCTTTGAATGCTTGCTCTAGGGAAGGAGCAGATCTGTTCAACCGCTGCTCATGGGTTTGTAGTGAACCCATCAACTCATCTAAAGTCATTTGAGACAAATCATTTGCCTCTTCAATTGCAACGGCTACATAGTCAAACTTAGTGGGTAGGCTTCTTAAGATTTTCTCAACAATCCTTTGCTCTTCCATTGTTTCTCCATTGATTCGTAGCTGATTTACCAGGGCTGAAATCTTAGTGTAATAATCTGAAATGGACTCATTATCCTTCATTAATAGAGTCTCAAAATTTCTTCTTGAGAGCTGCAACTTAGCTGACCTCACTTTTCCAGTCCCTTTATAATTATTTTGCAATATATCCCAAGCTTGCTTTGCATATTCTGATGCTGCAATATGTGTGAAAATAGCCTCACTCAAGGCTGCCTCAATCAAATTGAGGGCTTTTGCATCCTTCATTCGAGTCTCTTTCAATTGATTCTTTTGTGCATTTGAAAGGGCTGCAAATGCAGTAGGGTCTATGATATCATTGAACCCATTTGTGACCAACTCCCATAGGTCATTTGCAACTAAGATGGTTCTCATCTTCTTAGCCCATATGTCATAATTCTGCCCATCAAAATTCGGTGGCTACTGCCAACCTTTGTTATCACCTCTTGCCATATTTCTCAAAGGTTTGAGAAAAAAAAATAATGCCTAGATAACCTAGGGCTTTACCCAATACACCCACAAATAATAAACTAACTAACTAGTTGATTTGTTGCCTAGAAAAACAAGGCTCTGATACCAAATGTTGGGAATGGCAGGGGTGCAATAAGACACAGAAATAGTGTTGTGACTGTATGGATAGACAGAAACAAAATAACACAGAGGACGCACTCCAACAACAAAAATAAACAAATTTAAATATATATTCCTTTTGCTTTCCAAAATACAAAAATACAGAGTATATTCTCTGTTCTTCAATCATAAAATGAAACTACACTACTTTGGATAGATGTCCAATACATACGGTGCTACTCTCACACCTAGAACATAAACTGTTACAATCCTGTAGCTGTAGCTGTCAGTGTGCTGCGTCTGCTAACATTCTTTCTGTTCTGCTACTGTCGCCTTGCTTTCTGTTGAACATTCCTTATGCTCTTGCTGTAGGCTTCACCTCCAAAACATTCTTCTTCTTCTATCCTAACTCCAACAAATGCAATCCTTTTTGTTTTTTACTTGTTTTTGGCTCATGAGAATGAGCGCTCCTTTTCCAAATTCAAATTTACCTACTTCCATAAATGTTGTCAAGCAGCTGCAGGTATTCATTGGCTGCTTCAAGCTCAAAAATGAGCGCTTCAAATCAAATTCAAAATTACCTAACAAAATTAATGCTGGGGTATACACAGGCTGCAAGTTGGAAGTCTTTAGTCTGACATGGGGGCTGACAGTTCTACTGACTGCAGAATATTAAATATTCTAACAATGAGGTGGCTAAAGTTGGAATATGGGGTATTCATGGTATTGGCAAGACCACAGTTGCCAAGGCCCTCTACAATCAACTCTATGCCGATTTTGAAGCTGCTTCCTTTATATCTAATGTCCACACCAGTGCTGCAGAACCCAGAGGCCTTACAAATTTGCAGAAACAAATTCTCAAAGATTTAACCACATATGGTGAAGAAGTGGACAGTGTTGAAAAGGGCATATCTCTCTTCAGAGATCGTTTGGGAGGAAAATGTGTGCTGCTGATTTTGGATGATATGGATGCTGTTGAACATTTGAATGCTTTGGATGGGGATTGGCTGTGCTCTGGAAGCAGAGTTATTATAACTTCAAGAAACAAACACATTCTCAATGTTACTCAGGTCTCATCTGAATGCATCCAAGAGATCAGTGGATTGGAGATCAATGAAGGCCTCCAATTATTTAGTTGGCACACTTTTCTGAGACCATCTCCAAGTCTGAGTTATGAAGATATGTCCCAAAAAATAGTGGAAGCTTGTAAGGGGCATCCTCTTTCATTGGAAGTGATTGGATCCTTCTTGTATGGGCAAAATGACATAGGTTGCTGGAAGGAAGCTCTTGACAACATTACTCTTTTCCCAGAATTCACAATAGGCTTTACATCAGTTATAAAGCTCTTAGTGACGAGGAAAAGGAAATATTCCTGGACATTGCTTGCTTCTTTATTGGTGAAGAAAAAACACATCCCATCATTTTCTGGAAATCCATGTACGAGATGGTAGACATTGCTGTTTCTAATCCTTCAATGAAGTTATTGATAAAGATTAACGAAGAAGGTATATTTGATATGCATGACCATTTGCGAGATATGAGACGAAGTGTCGCTGAAAAAGAAAAAGAGGGTACCCGACTTTGGGAGGTTGCCCATTTGAGCACCATATCCAACATCAATTACACTCGCCTTTGATTCAATGGAGGCGATCCACTAAGACTTGAAATGCTGTATAGATCTGGTCTTCGCTATCTTCATTTGAAGTATCTGTCTATTGAAGGAATCACAGAAGACACACTAGCCATGCTTCCTCCGAATTTGATATGGCTTAAGATGGAATTTTGTTCACCTGAGATTAGTGGAGCAAAAAAGAAGCGACGCCACTCCATTAAGGGTACCAGTTTGGAATTGAAGATCATGCAACTGCAATCCTGCCCTGGCATTGACAGCCTTTGTATCCCCTCCCTATTTTCACTTCCTAATATAAAACTGCAACACTTGGACTTGCAAATTGTTTATATGGAAGAGCTCCCCTCTACCATTGGCGACTTGTCACAGCTGCAGGTGTTGATGTCCAGAAGACGTAAATTCTTAAATTTACATTCGCAACACTTTTCGTGTGGACCCTTCAATGACCTCCTCAATACTATCGGCAACCTGTCATAGCTGCAGCGCTTGGATTTGTCAAGGTGTCCAAGCTTAAATAATCTCCCCGATACCATTGGCAACCTATCACAGTTGCAACACTTGAACTTGGCATGGTGTTGGAGCTTAAATAACCTCCCCTATACTATTGGCAATCTAACACAGTTGCAGCACTTGGATTTGTTTGACTGTAATAGCTTAAATAACCTCCCTGATACCATTAGCAACCTATCACAACTGCAGTACTTGAACTTGAGTAACTGTTTGAACTTAAATAATCTTTCCAATACCATTGGCAACCTTTCACAGTTACAACACTTGAACTTGGAATGGTGTTTGAGCTTAAATAACTTCCCCAATACCATTGGCAACCTGTCACAGCTACAACATTTGAACTTGAGATGGTGTCCGAACTTAAATAACGTCCCCAGTACCATTGGCAACCTATCACAGCTGCGGCATTTGGATTTGTCAGGGTGTAAAAGCTTAAATAACTCCCCTGACACCATTGGAAATCTATCACAGTTACAACACTTGAACTTTGCATGGTGTACCAGCTTAAATTGGGAACAATGTACATATTTGATTAAATATATTTCAGATGATAATATAAAGTTGAGTGTTACCATATAATTAAAATTGTACTATGATATAATTCAATTTTTTTTTTTACTTATATATTTAAAAATAAATAAATTATATAACTAAAAAATATTAGCTGCATCTCGTGTATTGTGTTGACCTGGAGATATCATAAAATAAATTCATTCTCTTATGAAAATGAGGGCCACTTGTTTAATGTATATTTAAATTTAAGTCATCATGCATTATAAATATTGGTACCGATAAATGGTTTCACTTAAATCAAAGTGATTTTTTTTTTTTACAGTTAATTTGTTTTACTAATAAAGATGATTATTATTCGTGGTGAGATTATTACATGTAAATACATGCCTTTTCTTATAATTTAATTTCTTTAATTTAATAGAGTAATTAAAAAGTTATTACAAATTATTTATGTATATTTATAACTATTGTTTTTTTAGTTTTTAATTCAAGTATAAGTAAATAATAAATTGAAGGATTAATTTTTTTATATTGTTTGGAATTTTGTGAGGTAGTTTAAGGAGTACATATTTTTAACAAATATTATAAGAAAATTAATTGATTGATTAATTAATTTAATTTATATTCTAGAAAATCATCCATAAGAGATATCATTTCATGTCACAATGTTTTGATTAAATACACATAGGAAAAGGGCCCAAACTCATTACAAAACAACCATAGAGACATGAAGGAGGAGTCTCACTAGCAACGAGACTAAAAATAAATAAATAAACGGGAAACAAAGGTCCCAACTTTAAGAAAAGATGCCAAAAGAATAGAAACAAAGGAGAGAGCATGGACCAACAAAGTACCAATAGGAAATCTCAAGATGGGAGTTAGTAGATCTATCACTTACAAGATGAGGATACATTAGGAAAGAGGAAGAAGAAAGAGCTTTCCTCCTCTAACGAACCACAATCCAAGCAATACTATCATCCAAATCCCCATTACAAGGGAAAACAAGAGGAGAGACCTCCATGAAAGGTATGTTAGCACACAAAGAGAGAATTGATGGACAATAAGGTGAAAGATAGTCATTCTCCACATGAGAAATCTAGAGTTGAGTGGAATTAGTACAAAAAACAAGTTGTGAGTATGTAGCATGAGGAAGGATAAGATCCTCAAAATAAGATTCATTAGCTGAAGAATTGAGAGCCTAGATAATTAAATGATCACCATTAGTATTCTTCCACCAAGTAGCAATGCCTTTATGATGCAAGAGAGAAAAATCTATAGCCAAGTTACCAATAGAGAAGCACCATTGATAATTGTTGGAAATTCAAGGTAAAAATTTGTAACAATATGAACTTATTAAATTGGTTGCAAATTTGAAATTATATATTTAAGAATACCATAGAAACATTATGTGATTGACAATTGCAACAATGGAATAAAATATGCAATACCACAAGTCATCAAACACAAGTGACACAAGATATATGTGGAGAAACCCTTGTGAGAAAAAACTCCACACCCAAAGAGATCCAATTTTTTTATTGATCTTAAAGTAAGTACATCAATACAATAATCCTATTTATAATCTGCAACACTTTGTTGCTCTGAAAACCTACAAAAAAACTCTTACAAACCACCATATGAAGGCTCCAATATATAGAAGTTTGTGGAAGAGAATACACAAATGGTATCCCAAAAAAACAAGAAAAAACACTTGGAAAAACCCATGCCCGCCTTAGTGGACAACCCATAAACATGACATAAAATAATTAATAATTACATGACCTTCACGTGGGCACCTAACCCACAACCAATCAAAATTGGTCAAACCTAAGTGCTCCATAACTCTCTGACAGCTCTGACGGATTCATGCAAGAGCATGCACCAACATGAAAACCCAGGTGCCCAACCATGCAAGAGCATGCAAAACATGAAAATAACATGCAAGGACATGCACACCAAAGTGGCTCCCACTCACAAAGTTGGATACCTAAAAGGAACATCCTCCCAAAATTCTCTTTAACCGCCACCATAATAAGTCCACCTCTTTGAACACAATTACAATTTGTCATAGGAAAATAAATTATAAATATTTTGTCCCTCATGTCGTCTAGAAATTTCTCTAAAGAACATTGAGACACATAAATCAACTTAGGGTAGCAATTATAATGTCACCTATCCTAAAATTCTCCCACTTGACATTATACATTGTAATTACATCCATGAGATACAAATAAAATATAATCAAGTATAGTGATCAAGGCCCATGGCCTTCTTGCACCAAGAAAACTTATTTGTGGTCATTGGCTTCATTAGAGAATCTACAACATTATCCAAAGTGTCAACCTTCTCAATCAAGACCTTATCATTCTCAACCATTTCTCCCACAAAGTGATACTGAGCATCAACATTCTTAGTACGAGCATGATACATAGGATTTTTGTCTAAACACATGACACTTTGACTATCACATCCAATCCTCACTATCCTACAATCAAAACCAATGCCATTACCAAGTCTTTGTAACCAAAATGTCTCCTTAAAGGCATGTGTAGCAGCCATATACTTTTCTTCGGTAGTGGACAATGCAACTATAGGTTTCCTCTTACTCATGTCCAACTCACTACACCTCCAAACAAAGTAAAATCATAGCCACTAGTGGACCTTTGATTTTCCAAGTCACCTGCCCAATCTGCATCAACAAAACCCTATATGTCCAATGATTTGACCACATCATTAGTACCATAATAGACCAAATAGTAATCTGAAGTACCCCACAAATATCTAAACACCCTCTTAACAAAATTCCAATGCTCTCTACCAACCTGGTTAGAAATAAATCTACTTAGAATTCTCACTACTTGGGCTATATCTTGTCTAGTGTAAACCATTGCATACATCAAACTAGAAATGGTACTAGCATAAGGAACATTTGACATCTCTTAAATATCATCATCAGAATTAGGACACATTTATAAAATACTTAGTGCTAACCGGAAATGGAATATTTAATAGTTTACAGTCATGCATGTATCAAACCTCTACAAAATGGTATCAACATAATTTGACTAAGTAATCAAAGCTTTTTGTGAACCCAATCTCTATTGATCTCCATCCCAATAGTATATTTTTCAACCCCCAAGTCCTTCATATCAAATATACCAAAATGATGAGTCTTAAGCTTCCTAATCATCACCTTGTTGTTACCCATGAAAACATGCCATCAACATACAAGACTATGATTAGTATTTGATGATCAATAACCTTTATGTAAACACAATGATCCTCCTCACTCCTAACAAAAATAATCTTCAATGAAAAGGCATCAAACTTTTGGTATCACATCTTGGGTGATTGTTTCAAACCATATAAAGATCTCTTTAACATGCAAATCAAGTGTTTTTTTTCCTTTCACAAAAAAACCATCAAACTGTTGCATATAAATTTCTTTCTCAAGATCCCCATGTAAGAAATAAATTTTAACATTCATTTCCTCTATTTCATAAGTAGTAGAAATAGATGATAGGAATCTAATAGAAGTTAACTTAGCAACAAGAGACAAAATTTCACCGAAATCAACTCCCTCTCTTTGGGAGTAGCCTTTGGCCACCAATTTGGCCTTGTACTGCTCTAAAATTATTTTTAAATACACACTTGCAACCAATGGGATTCCTTCCTTTGGGAAAACTTAGAAGATCCTAGGTATCACAACTATCTAAAGCCATCATTTCCTCTTGCATGGCTTGCATCCAAGACTCACTTTCTTCTGAAGAAAGAGCCTCACTGTAGGATCTAGGTTCATCATCAGTACTCAACGAAGAAAATACACAAAAAAGATCAGATAGAATACACCCTTCAACTATATTTAATTGTCTTGTGGATATTCTCAAGGTAGGAGTAAGGGGTTCAAGTTGGGTGATCCCACAATACTGGTTTACAATTTTTGGCCAAATTAGACACTGAACTGATTTTTTCTAACTAAATCTTCACTTTCAGGCACCTATAATGGCTAAACCATGAGAAATTTGAAGATGACACAAAGTAGTGATTTGTGAAATTTTGTCTATAGATTCTAAATATATTTTTTTCAATTTTTTTGGAATCAGATTGCACTTCTTTTTCCATCTCCTTCAAAAACTAGTTATTTTCAATAAACACCATTTTTAAGGAGTGACGCTCACCGTGTACAACATAACTTTTTTTCCATGAAGGATAAAATTCTATGTTTTTTGAATTTAGATTTGTAACTATGATATCTAGTGCTTCCAATTGGTTTCATAGTGTTTTATTGAATATTTTTTCCTTAATCAAGTTTCAAAGTCAAACCAATTACAATTCAAACATAGGTGGACCATATACAACATAATTTTTTTTTGTATGTATTGAAATTCAATATTTTTTTTGTTGGATCAGGGACTTCAATATCTAGTGCACTAATATTTTTCAATTTTCTTTATAATTTTCTATTCTTCCACATGTACAAAATAGAGAGCTTGATTTTCGGTGAAAAACCTATGTTTAATCAAACTAAAAAATTAAATACATAATAAAACCAAAACATATTAAAATTATATTCGTTGGATAGCTCATTTCAAGGACTACCATCATCTAGTTGGGTCTGTGAAGTCTCCTCCATTTTCATCATCAACTTGAGCTTCTAAGGGAAAAATTTTGGAGTTTTTTGGTGCTAGAGGGGGAGAAGGGGCGAAAAGGGGGGTTCGAGCGAACCTTGGTTTCGAGTGAACCCCCCTTGGAGGTTCACTCGAACCAGGGTTAGCTCAAACTAGGGTTCGAGCAAATCCCATTTCCACAACCCTTTCCTTTTATTTTTTTCCTAGGAAATGTTGGACCCAACATTTAATGGGTTCACTCAGAGAGGGATTCTAGCGAACCCCCTTTAGGTTCACTTGAATCCCCAAAAACCAATTTTTTTTGCATGGGGGCATTTTTTGCAACTTTTCCTTCCTCACTGGAATTGTAAAATAGTTTTGTGGGTTTAGCCTCTTGCTAATTTTCTTCTTCTTTTGCATGCTCGTCTTGCACATCATCTTAAATCTCTAAACCCTCTTCTTCTTCTTCTTCTTCTTCTCCATCCTCTAATCCATCTGGTTGTTCTTTCGCACGTGCATCTTACTTCTTTTCAATATTTATCTTGAAGTGCACTATTTTTGTCATCTTTCTCCTTTATTTTTTCTTCACCTGAGTAAGCTCTAAACTCTCTGAAAATCACATCTCTAGAGAAAACCATTTTACGAGTTAGAGGATTCCAAAGCTTATAGCCTTTTACATTCTCATCGTAACTAATAAAGATTCATTTTTGTTCTTTTGAATCCAACTTAGAATAGTTCTCATGAGGCACATGAACAAAATCCTCACAACCAAAGACCCTTAAATGTGAAACAAAAGGTTTTCTACCTATCCACATTTCATAAGGAGTTTTATCAACAAGAGCTAAACAAGGAGATCTATTAACCAAATAACATGCAATAGTTACAACTTCTGCCCAAAAGCATAGATATCAAGCTTAGCAATACTCAACATGCTCCTAACTCTTTCCATCAAGGCTCGGTTCACTTTCTGCCACCCCATTTGTTGGGGAGTAAAAGGAGTGGTATTTTTCTGAACAATACATGTATGCTTATAAAACTCATCAAATTCCCTAAAACAATATTCACCCCCATTGTGAGATCTCAACACCCTTATCTTATAATTTGTTTTCTTCTCAACTAAGGGTTTAAGTTCCAAGTACAATTAGTGAAAGCCTCAAATTTTCATGCATACAATAAATCTAGGTGTATCTTGAGACATCATCAATGAAAGCAACATAATAATGAGATTTTCCAAAAGAGTCAACATCCACTAGTCCAAACACATCTGAGTGAATGATATCTAATAATCTCTTAGCTTTATTAGTCTCATTAGGAAAGGATGATGTATTATATTTACCAAACACACAATGCTCACAAAAAAACATTTTAACCAACAAAATAATCATAAATACTGTCAACCAATTTTTTATTCAAAACGGTCTTAAGACCCTTTTCACTTATGTGACCCAATCTATGGTGCCACAACATACATGCATTTGCAATGCTAGTTACATTGGTAGATTAAAAAAAAGTGGAAGCATTAAGCCTAAACAAATTCCCAATCTGAGATCCTTTAGCTATCACCAAACACCCTCTTACCAACCTACAACTAGACTTTTCAAATGTCACATGAATTCCAGAATCATTCAAATTGAATACTAAAGTTAAATTTCTCGCAAGTCCTTGAATATATAAAATATGATCAAGGGCTTTAAACCTCCCATCACTAAAACACAATTTTACCTTTCCCTTACCAACAAATTTCTTCATGTTATTATCACCAAGGAAAACTTATCCCCCATCATAAGCTGAATATGAAGTAAACCACTCCTTAAATGAGTTTTCATATGGTAGGAGAAACCTAAATCAATAAGCCAAGCATCATCACTAATAGTGCTAGTATGAGGAAGTGTTGTTAGTACATTGATCTATATTTTTGTAGTAGTGAATGAAGATGAGTTGGAATGATGAAATGAGTTGATACGTTGTCTCTAGTACTTGGTTTCCAGGTGCTTTTGAGAAAATTTGATAAATAAAGTAAATTGTGTTGTGCAAGTGTTCATAGTGTGCCCTGGTATTGTGCTCTCCATTTATTCTATGTTAATACTATGCTTGTGCGGATCTTATAGGTTATTCAAGGTTTTCAGAGGTTGCTATATTTAGAATTTGGGTTTCTAGATCATTGTATAGTGCAAGATATTTTCATCAGTGTGTGAACCAGTTGTTTAGTGATGTTTTATGTGGCCCAGGAGAAATGTATTTTCTCCATGTTTCTCTATTATTTGGCTTCAGGTTGTTTGGATTTTAGAAGTTTCTTATAATTCTTGTATTTTTCTGTATTCAAGGTTTTACTTGATTTGATGTTGTACAGAGTGAGTTTCATTTATTAGTATGCAAGTAAGGGTTACTAGTTGTTCTGAGTTGAAGTATTTGAATTATGCCAGGTTGATGAATCTCAAGTAGTTCATGAATTACTCTAGATCACATTCAATTGAATTATGTTGTCCGAAAATTTTGGCTTTTAGATTGATTTGAGGAAGTTTGTACTTAATGTTTATGGTGTTTAACATAGGTGTTGTCCGACCTTGGGTTTAACACTACATGCGAGCTTATGGAAGCGTTTTTTGGTGTGTTTGGATGTATTTAGGTCCAGATTAATTTTTATAGGCTTCCTTCATTCCTATCCATTGTAGAAATGTTCAGGTACCAACCTATTTTGAATTTGTATGTATAATGGCTAGTTGCCGACATTGGAGAAGGTTTTTGAGGTTGAGGTTGATATAAATAAGTGTAGTGTTGTTGTAAGTTGTGGAATGAATGAAAAGGGAAGCAAGATAGATGTAAGATCAATGCGATTAAAGTGTGTGATGCAAATTTGACTAGAGTAGTATGAATTTCAGTGTTAGGATTCCTGAAGGCAATGAGTTGAAGGCATCTGAAATCATTCAAGCAAGGCTGCAAGATTGTTGGAGCATTGTGATGGATTTACTTGTTGCATTGATAAGTGTTCTCTGTGTAACATTATTCTTCTATCTTCTTGTATTTCTTTTTGTGGTAATGAGCCCTAGCTATGAGCCCTTTTGGATAGTGTTTCATATTCTAGCAATGAGCCCTTGTACTTATTTTGCAATTATTATATTGTGAGCTAATCCTCATCATGGTTTTTCCCTCATTGGGGTTTTCATGTAAATATGGTGTTCTCTTTTGTATGGTGTTACAATTTTAGTTTTTGTTATGTGCATTCCACATTTAATCATACTAATGGAATAAGGGTTTAATGAATGCATGTGGATTTGATTAGTGTAAAGGGTTTTGAAGGTTTAATTTGCTACAACTGATTCACCCCCCTCTCAATTTTATTTTTCATTTCAACACTTCTTGATCCTAAAATAGATTATTCCATCATGATCAATTTCAAATCCTTTTTTATGATCCCTTTATGGGATGCCATCTTGAAGTCCTCTGAATTTTTAATATCTTCATCATTCTAAAATATGCTTATGAAATTGGATCTTCTTGGTACCAATTGATAATGTATAGATACTTAAGATTAGAGTCAATAGTAAGGATAGTGACTTCATTGTAAATGTTAGTGGTAAAAACATAATCATAAGGGTTATGAATGGATTTTGTTTCAATTTATAATAATGTAAAAAGCCTCAATAATTATAGAATTATCACTTGTATTATCAAATTTATCCTCATATGAAACATATACCAATCCTTATGTTCCAAAATTCTCATTTACCTAGATAGGTTCAATGATTCCTTATTCCTAAAGCCCAAAACCTTTTCCTTTATACTTCACATTTTTACATTTTTTTTTCTATGAGATATTTATCACTTTGAAAATAGGATGAAAATTTGTCATCATCATAAATCCAAGAATAATTTGAGCCTTCAGTCTTTTCATCTTTAAGTAAACCACATTGTATGCAAGTAGTAAGACCATACTGAACTAAAGATTTTATTTTTATTTTTTATTCACATTGGTTTTTCCATTAGATTGGAGATAAAGAGGAAGTTTTCTTATATGAAAGGCATCCCATATATTATATTCTCTACAAAAAATTTCAATGATATTGATACAAGATTTGGGATGTTTACTTGTAGATGTGGATGTAAGATTTTTGGAATTTTTGTAGGATGATGAGAATTTTGCTTTGGAATTAAAGTGGTCTTAATAATGGGGCAAGGTTATCTTCATGCTAATTCCCTTGCAACATTTTATAATATTAAAAATGTTAGGGATTTGAAAGGACAATTGTTTCTACTCCTACATGAGGGAATTTGATGCATTGGTGAAAATTTGATGCTCTGATTACATAGCATGGGTCAAAGAATGAATGAAGATGTTATTGCATGGGAGACCAAGATCAATCAAATGTAATAAGGTTTGTTGTACAACTAATCTAACTTTAATTGATAGGTGTATGGCCCAACTTACACTCAATCTACATTGTCATAAGTCTTAATAGTGATGGATGGAGGATCCAAGGAATCTTCTAAATATATAAGATCTATTGAATCAAATTGAGAGATAAAATATCAAACTTGATCCATTGTATACAAGTGCCCTTTTTATTTTGTCCTTAGTAAAAAAAATTTTACTGTACAAGGGGACATTATGAGCTGGTCCTACAAGAGACATCTTATCTTGGCTAAATGTGAGTTGATTGTTTAAATATAGGTACCCCATGGGAGCTTGAAATTAGAAAGGAACTATAGACACCTAAATCTGACTAACATATATCTTCCAAAATATCATCATATTTCATCATTAGATATCATCAATCTGTCTTCTACATTTAATTAAATGTTTTCATTATTTAATTAAATTATCTATTTCATCGCTTTTCCTCTATATTGACTAAATAATTAACATTATTTAATTTATCCAATTATTCCTCTCAACATTATCCTTTTCCAAAATAAATAAAATTGATTATTTGATTATTTTCCCCTTTTTAATTAATAGTTTATTTATTTAATTATTAATTAATTACTCATTTATTTCTACCTCATTAGTCAACTTCCACTCACTTCAAGTTCACTCCTCAATCAATTCAATTATCTAATCAATCAAATTTGTTCACTAATCGTTAGTCACACTTCTCTAATCAATCAAATCCTCTTAACTAATCCATGCACTTAGCTCACTAAAAGCATGCAGTTAGTTAACTATCCATCAATTCCTCTCATGGATTCTCATCCATTGGTCTACTTAGTCTCTCATCAAATCTTGACTATTGATCGATGTCAAAAAATCTATAAAACAAACCTATCATTAATTAATTATCTATCTTTAATCATCATGAAGAAACTATACAGATATTAGCAGTGCTTTGTGCTACAAAATCCGAGAGAAAATTACTACTATAATTTTCTCGAAGGTGCAAAGAGGAGAACAATGGAGCTAAGCTAAGGAAAATTTTTGTGGAGCTATGTGTGTGCGGGTTTGATATATTTTATTTTGATTGCAATTTGTCTTAGTGCTCTATTGGTGTGATCTATGAATTGATTGTGAATTATGTTATTTTCTATTTGATTACTTGATTTTTTAGTCATATTCTTGGTCATACATTTTGGCTCACCCCATGAGACAACTTGAGTCCCTGAAATTCATGTTTTCCTATGATTTTTCCAAGTTTTGATAAGTTATGGGTTAGTTTGATGCATCTGAAACCAATTTGGTGCATCTATCTTCTATTTAAGGAATTTGTAGATAAGTTTGGTGCAATTACAAAGTAATTTGGCATATTTGTAGATAATTTTGGTGCATCTATTCTATATTGGTGCATTTACAGAGTTTTGTGGTGCATTTGTGCTCAAGAATGGTGCATTTGTCCCTCAAAGTGGTGCATCTATTTGGAAAAAAGATCACTATCGTTTTAGATATTGAGACTTAATTTTTTTTTTATCTTTAATTTTCTAGTCTCTATCATTCCGGTGTTTTCTATTTATTTATGACTGTCTTTTATAGAGATCTAACCAAGTAGAGTAATAAATTGATCTTTCAAATTAGGATTATACTTATGTATTTTGCATTTTATTATTTTTGTGTAGATTGGTTCATTTGTCAAGGCGATTGGTGTATCTATCAAAAAATTTGGTGCAATTTTTTGGTAAGTTGAGTAGGTATAACTCACTATTTTGAGCATTTAAGTTTACTTTAATGTAGTTATTCTATGTTTTTTTCTAGGTTTCTAATATTTTATTGCACAACTATGGCTTTCATGGATAGAATACCAAACACTATTAAAAATATTGACATATGTGTTGCAAGGTCTTATGTCTATATTTTTATAGATTAAATAACACATTAATTTCATTAACATGTAAATGAATTGATTGTTGTGCTCATGAATTATAGGGTACATATGCTCTCCCCTTGTACTTAGTGTGAACTTGGGGATCAACAATACCTTAGGATATATTACAAGTACTAGTAGTTAGTGATGCCATTGATGTCATCAAATCTATATTGTTGCATTGGTGTCAACCTTAGTGATGCATTGAGTAGTTGCATTATGTTGTCATTAGTAATGTCACTAGTGTCAACCTCTCTTGTTGCTTTAATGAGCATGCTACTATATTACAGTTGGTTTGGTGATGATGAGGAAGTGTTGCAGGTGATGAGAATGTGTTTTTGGTGCTTGGTTTCCAAGTGCTTTTGAGAAAATTTGAATAAAAGAGAAAACAATGTGGTTGAGAGGTGCTTTGGCATAAAAAGTAATGTTCTGGTTTTACTTTGAATTTATTTTGTGTTGAAGATCTTCCTATGCAGATCAAATATGTTGATCAAAGGTGTTCAGAAGTGTTATATCCAACTTTTATTGTTTTGGATCATTGTGTAGAGAAAGTTATGTTCATTGGTGTGTGGAGTGTGTGTGTAGTGTTGTTTAGGAGAAATGGTTTTGCTTCGTATTTCTTCATAGTTTGGTTTCTAGTCTTGTTGTTATGGAATTGTGATGATAACGATTATATCTATCTTTAGTTGAAGTTATTTGTGATTTGGTGCTTTTCAAGTTGGTTTGTTGAGTTACAGTGTGTGGAACGTTGTTCGAATGTACTGAGTGTGTACATTATTCAGGTGAGAGTTGTAGCAAAGGAGTGTGTTGGATATTAGGTTGTTTTTTTAATATTCTAGATTGTTTTTCAAGTGATATATATTGTTCACAACCTATCTTTGGATCAAAAGAAGCATGTATTTAATTGTGTAATGGTGTTTACATTGGTTTGGCCAACCTTGGGTGTTTAGACTAATTGCGGATATACTTCGGTGTTTGTGGAAGCATGGAGTGGCATGCATATGAGGATTTAGGTCCAAGTTAAGGTTTGATGTGATGTGACTTCATTCCTTTCCACCGTAGGAATGTTTTGGTGCCAACCTAATTTGAATTTGCATGGTTGAGGTGCACAACCAACCTTGGAAATTATTTTCAAGGTTGAGGATAATATAAATGAGTGTTGAAATGATGGAGTATTAATGTATGATGTGTGTGTGATGAGAGATGATGTGAAGTGCGAAAGTGTGAAGTGAAGTGTTATCTTTAATGTGTTAGACCATTGGAAGTAGTGAGCAGAAGGTGTCTACAATCTTCATAGAGGATGTGAATGTGTTAGTGATGTCATGGTGGGCTTTCCTATAATTGAATTTAGATGGATCTCTCATTGTAAAAATCTTCTTTCTTATTTTTTGCAATATGGTAGTGAGCCTTTAGTAGTGAGCCCCTTTCTTTTGGGTAGTGAGCCTTTTGACAGTGAGCCTATTGTATTTGGTATTGCAATTAATTTATACTATGAGCTAATTCTCATCATGGTTTTTCCCTTCTTGGATTTTTCATGTAAATATTGTTTTCTCATGTGTTTAGATGTGTTTTTTATTTCTTTTTCTCATGTTTACTTTCTATTAATGTATTAATGGTTGTTAAGGGTTCAAAGGACTAATGCACATCTGAATGTTAATGAGGGTTTTTTATGTTTTAATGTACAAATGATTCACCACATCTCTCAGTTGTTTTGTGCATTCAAAAATCGTTATCAGAGAAAGGTTCCTTAGAAGAAAGCTTAATCGCTTGAGGTAGATCTAGGATGGCACACAAGAAGGAGACTTCTCTATTTGATGAATCGGGTTATGCATTTTGGAAGATCAGGATGGAAGGTTTTCTTGTCTCCCTTAGATTTGGAGTTTGGAAGTCTTTTCAAACCAGATATACTATGCCTACAAATGGTTCAAGTACTAATGATGAGATCAAGGCATATGGGAATAATGGTAAAGAAAGGTATGCTCTTTTGAGTGGTCTTTCTAATACTAAAATTGTGAAGGTTATGAATCTTAAAACTGTTAAAGAGATTTGGAAAAAGCTGAAAAGTATTTATGAAGGAGATGATAAGGTCAAGTAAGCAAAGATGTAGAACCTAAAGATCATGTTTGAGAACATGCGAATGTCAGAGGATTAAAAAATTACAAACTACATGCATAAGGTGGACGAAGTTGTCAACTCCATCAAAGGTATCAGTGGAAAACTTGATGAAGATGAAGTGGTAAAGAAGGTATTGAGAACTCTTCTTAAATCTTATAGTCATAAAGTTTATGCTATTAAGAAAGTTTAGGATTTACTGAAAATATACTATATATCACTTCTATGGTGCTTTATCTACTTTTGAATTAAGAGAATTTGGTCCAAGTGATGCAAATAATGAGACTACTTTCAAGCCTGGTAAATCATAAAAGAATGAGGAATCACATCAAGATGATCTTGATGATGTAGAAGCAAACTTTGTAATGAGAATGAAAAAGGATACTAGAAAATATAGAAGTAAGTTTCGTTTTGTCACGTTTTGTATCCCTCCATAACTTAATCAATAAAATTGATAAAATTAAATCATAGGAAAATTAGAAATATGTTTTTAATTACTCTTGCTACTTAAATCAATTTTAAAGTAATTTAAAGAAAAATAGATTCAAAGTAAACAAATTTCTTGAATAATAACTATTAAGTTATTTCTTAAATTACAAATTAAAAATTTGCATTCATGGTCATATGATGGAAGTAATTGCAACTACCACCCACTAGACCTGCATGGTTACATGCAAAAGCAAGCTTAAATGACAAAAATGGCTCTAGGAAAATTCACCGCCAACAATTCATAATGGCGAAAAAATTCACCGCCAAGTAAATTCATGGCCAATAATTCACCATGGCGGAAAATTCACCGCATTAATATTTTTTAATATATATTTCAAAAACTTTGATTTTTTTAAAAATGTTAATGTGGTTAATTTTCTGTCATGGTGAAATTTTATTTGGCGTGAATTTTCAGCCAAGATGAATTGCTGGCAATGAATTTTCCATCGATGAATTGCTAACGAAAATAGTAGAAGTGTTACGCAGAAGAAATGAGAGTTTTGACACTTCTTTTTGGAGAGCACACAGAGTACATTAAGATGGTGTCTCTGGAAGTAAGGAAGAGAGCATTGAGAGGCATGCGCTGCATGCAATTACAAAATGAGAAAAGGAAGGATTGAAGATATAAAAAAAAATGCCGATCTCCAAATAAAAAATGAACTTCAATAGCCTTAAAACCCAGGGATATTTTTGGGTATATACAGGGATTTGATACGATGAATAGAGGGAAGCAGCAACGAAAGGGAGATAGGTTTCAGATTGTCTCATTTTAAAAATGCTCTACCATGGTATGAAATCAAGAATTTATCCTACAAACCCTGCCCAATTCTTTTCTCATTGACCTCAATGGAAAGGATGCAATATGTACAGAATTCTTGAGGTAAGTCTCTTGCCATAGCTCCAGTGAAATTTATTTTTTATGAATTTGGAATCTGTACATGTGACTGTAAAGCAATTCTGTTATTATTTGTTAAAGGATGGGAAGGTAGTCTCTCAAGCCGAGAAAATGCAACCTTCAGGTAGTAGTAAACATTCCTCACCCCACATCTGAAGCAAACTATAACTCTCAATTGATATTTATTTAAAATAAGGGCTGCAACAAGCTTTATTCGATCTCAATAATCGATGGCCCAATTCCAAGTTCGTGTACAAACTTGGGTGCATCGACATGCGGTAACCTTCTGTTTTTTTAGGGGATTTCTATGCGACATTCTTCTTCTAGTATGTTTGATTGGGATGGCAATAGAAATCTGAAAGCCTAGGATATTGGGTAGCAATCTTGTAGAAATATCAGGGCGCCCTCCTAGCGTTAGTCTGCACCCTTTTGGAAGGAATGAAGCGTTTGAGTTTCCAGCATAGACCACATTTCAATTACCCACAAGTTCATGCCTATCTTAAATCCTGCTACAGTCGATCATACTAAGGTTCAAGATTTCATTAAGGAAGTCTAAGAAAGGCTTTGGAAATTTCCATTCTTTTCGAAGATTTAATGATCTTGTGTCATTTTGGGTCATGTAATGTGAATTGACACATATCTCTGTGTTTAACTAGTGAACATTGCTTCCTCATACCTAAGATAATGCAGTCGCAGGCTTAATATAGAAATAAAGCTTACTGAGTATAGACCCAATAGAGGTCGATGTGAAATCCCTAATCTCTCTCTTGATCAAAAAGAAGGCTTTCTCTCTTATGTAAACCGAATTCCACTGAATATCGGGGTAAGCATTTGAACAAATGATATTCCTTTATACTGCTTATCAATGTTCTTTATCATTCTCGACCTCACAACTAGCTAGTTCTACAACTATTAATGAACATCACCCTCTTCCTTATTAATCCACCAAATAATTTCAACGGAATTTCTAAGTTTTATGCTCTATTTTTATGTCAGTATTGATGTAATTGGTACGGTACAAAACAAGTTAAGTGACTAACTTGTGGATATGTCAACCTCGGTAAGGGGATTAATTAATTCATGATGCCCTTAACATAAGATTAAAAAACATAAAACTTAGTTTATAATGGAATATATATTAGTTAAGAGAAACAAAAGGGGTATGAATATTTCCAATAAAAGTAAGTTTCTAAGGATTATGATTATTGTTTATGATTAACGTTAATAATTGCTAGTTTGAATCTTTTTTCAAAATATAGAAAATAGAAATCTATTAGAAGTTGTCACCTTCAAAGTAATTGGATTAAGTGCATAATGTTAGGAAACATAGCCTAGTTATTATAGGACAAGTTATAGGAAAAACTATATTTGCTTTAACCTCCATTATGTATGAACTATGTATTTGCATGTCGAAAAGGATAGCAACTTATATTTGTTTTGTATTTTCAAAATGATGATAGCTAGGTTTAGAAAATATTGATTGGTTAGTTTAAACGAAATCATTGATTCATAATCACTAGGTTAGCTACTTGAAGATTCTTCTAATTTTAATAGCATGATTGTGTTATTAGGACTAGTTATTGAACACCTTGAAGGGGACAGAAAATATTGGTTAGTCCAAATACTTATATGTCCTTAAATAACTTTTTAGTACATAGTAGACCTTGGAATGATTATGTTTCTTAAATATTTGTCAAGTATCATGCATAGAAATGATTTCTTTTGGGATAACTTACCTTATTTTAAGAGGTTATTGATTAACATTAAAGCAATGAAGATGTATGTAATAACCATGAATTTAGTTATATTGTTGGAATTACAATCATGTTATTATCATTGAATTATGCTAAGACTATGCATTGACAATTATGAGAAAATGTTGTCCAAATGTCATTGAAGATACAATGTTATATTGCTCAATGTGATTGATAACTACTTAAGCTTGATGTATTCTTGCTTTTGGGTGTCTTCTTTGTTGTGTATATATCATGTTATCATATAATGAGATTATGTCATGTTCTACTATTCCATTACTCCATTCAAAATTGCATTGCTAGTCTTCCTTGTGTTGGGTCAGGTATTCTCCTTTTCAGAAGAATTATGGGGAAGTGAATCACTTCATGGTAGGGTGGAAACATGCTCCAACAATGTTCTCTCACTTGTTTTGGTCAAACTAGACAAGCATCACAAGAATCCTATTAGGAATGTCCGTGCTAAGATTCATTCTATTATTTGTCTTTTGACCTTGTGGTCTATTATAAGGATACATTCCTTTATGTTTTGCCACAATAATGGAATATGTAACACAAACTTTCTTGTAATTAATAAAATTCCTTGTCTCTATTTCTAGTGAAATGGACATGTGTCATTTCTATATCCTTTTCAATGTGTAATTTTTGTAATTAATTAATTTAATCTATGGAGGTCATTACATGGTTTCAAATGTTTTAATTATGGAAAGATAGGTCATTATGCTTCAAGATGTCCAAAAAAAGTTGCAAATGACAAGAATAAGGAGAATAAAGGTAAAACAATTAGGGGAAGTTATTATCTTAAAGAAGATGCAAGTATATTTAATGATGAATCTAATTATCCGGATGATGAGGATAGTTAATTCTTGTTCATGGCTATAAATGTTGAAACTAATTCTGCCAACTCTAAGAGATGTATGAAGGGAAAGGCTTTGAAAGGAGGTCATGATACTGAAGGGGCTATGGTGACTAATTCTCATGTTAGAGAGGAGAAGAACTACTGGATCATTAATAGTGGATGCAAAAATCATATGACCGATGGCAAAAGTAGGTTTATTAAACTTGAGAAATATGGAGGTCTTGTTAAGTTTGGTGATGATATATTTGTTAAGATATATGGAAAAGGTTCAATCAATTTTGATGGAAAGTGTAGACACCTAAAAATGTCTTGATGGATCACATTGGCTAACTAACATCATTTCCTCTTGAAACCCATCCTCTTTTCGCTTAATTAATTAAATTAGCCTAGCTATTTAATTAATTGCATCATTTGCATCTATTGACCTAATTCATCAAATCGGGTTAATTCATTCCCTTTCACGCCAACATTTCATCTCATTAAATTAAATAAATCAAAGTATTTAATTTAGTTCCCTAAGTCTTCTTATTTAATTAAATAACTATAAGTTTTTAAATTAAATGTTATTTTACCTTTTTTCCATTCATTAAATGATTTAATTTAATGAATATCACTTTATTCTTCTAATTCCCCTAATTGCACGATTAAACCTTGTTTAATTAGCAATTATCTAATTAATCCAATTCCTCTCACTTGCAAGGGAATATTCCCTCCCCTTTCGCACAATTAAACTTTGTTTTAATTAGAAAAATATCTATTTCCTCACCCATGAATAGTCCAAAGAATATTATTTCTCCTCTAATCATTTGAAAAAGGGAATATTCTCACTTAGCTTCATGTGCAAGTTACCTTGTAACTTCTTGTGCAAGTTAACTTTTGACCTCTTGTATAGGTCACAAGTGTGCTCATTTGGAAGGAATGTGAGCCCTTGGTTAAGTCTCATCTTGCATTCTCATCCATGAACCATGCCTCTCTTTTCCTCCATCCTTGACCATTGATTAATCTTTTCAATCTCAACCAGGCTTCATTTCTCATTTGCTCTCCTATAATTTATAGAACACTATTTGGAGACAAATGGATCCATCTTTTAGAGAAAACTTATGCTATTGAAATCACTCACACTCACACTCATCTTTACTCACATTTAGCATATTTTAGTTCATTTTTAGTTGTGTATTAGCTTTAAGCTTCCATTAATGGCTTCCATGCATCCATTTTAGCTTGTTTATAAATTAGGGCTTGAATCTTTTAGCTTAATCTCATTTAGATTAGCTTAGCAATTGCATATCTATGTACACCTTTTAGCATAGAATAATGTAGATTAACTCTTGCATCATGTTCATTTTAGCATAAATCATGTTTTCATCCATATATAACTATGGTTTCATTGATTCTCTTAAATATAATTGATTGAAACATGATCATTGATCATAGGATTGGGAAAGGGTCATTGCTCCACATCAACATGACACCAATTCCAAAACGGGATAAGTTTCAAATGGGTTAGAATAGTCATTTCCATGTTTTCGTATTTAGAATGCTTTATTTCAATAAATGTTTAGTTTAACTTTCATTTGAATGATATTGTTTAAGATTGAGTATTAGTGGTTTCTTTATGCTTCGATTCTTCATGGATCAAGCGTAATCGACCCATACTAATATCCTTGATCACATTTTGGTGCTAGAAGGAGGGCTTTACTAACTTTATTTGATGTTTTTTTTTTCTTAAATTTTTTGTGAGTTATAGGTTTATGGGCTAGAGCGATGCTTTTGGAGGCTACAACGATGCTATTTTTCACTAGAGCGACACTATTATTCACCAAAGTGATGCTATTGTTCACCAGAGTGACACTTTTGCAAAAGTGTCACCATAATTGAAAAAAGTGTTGTCATAATTGAAAAAGTGTCGCTATAATGCAAAAGCATCGCTATATTGCTATTGTGACACTATCATTTTCTTGCCTTTATAGTCTATATTAAAATGGTCATATCTTGGTCATACGGAGGTCTTTTTTGAAGTTTTTTTTAAATGGCCCCTATAATTTCATGTTGTACACAATGGTATAATTTTTTTTCAATTTTGGTGGAGTTAAATTTTCCATTTTTGCACCTAAAGTCAAATCACATTACAACTTGGTCTAGGTTGTAGGGATTTAATGCATAATTATTTATCTAACCCTAACATCTTCTTGTTTTCTTGAATTCATCTAACATTTGGAACATGGATTATAGGTTTGAAGAGGAGCATGAAACACTTAATTGAAGATAAAGGCATTTGAATCTTATAATTGTAACAAGCATTTTACACTTTTGGGGCAATTATAACCCAATTTATTATGATTTTTAATTTACGTTCTAGGACCTCACTAAATTTAATTTGGGTTTAAAACAAATGCTCAAATGGGACTAAAATTGAACCCTCATCTCATCATTGTCTTTTGGGTTTAAAATTGAACAAGACAACTTAACATTTCATTTGGTGCTTAAAACAAATTCATCATTGCTTTGAGGTGTTAGAATTTATGAGTGTTTGTTGTGTTTTGATTTACAACTTTGTTATTGGATGCGTATGCAATTCTCTTGTGTCACTCGACGATCTTGAGAAACAAAAACATTCCTTAACACTTTGCAAAATCACCTAAATCTTTCATTTTGGATTAAAAATGAACCCCTTGTGAGTGTAGGGAAAAGGCATGGTGTGTGTTCTCTCCTTGTTTCATGCGAACTTGGATGATCGAACTACAAACATAATTTCTTGCTATTTTTTATCTTTAGAAGGGCCTACCTCCCTGATTCGAAAGGAGGGAATGACCCAAGCGGTAATGGGCTAAATCCAAGCTCTTCTGAACCTCTATATAAATGTGTGGTTGTGATGAAAATTATGATCAACGTGAAGTCATATGTGATAGCTCTCCCCTAGTATCTTTATGATGTGAAAATCCCTTGTTCTAAGGGTTGGGAAACCTCTCGAGGGAGTTTATCATAGTATTCCCTGAACCAGAAGCCCTTATTACAAACCATTGTTTAGAATCCAAGATCCTTAATACTTGGTGCAAGAACGGTCATTCTGAAGCTACCCCACATTTGTACTATTCATTGTTAAAATAGAAACATCCTTAGGATCTTAGGATCTTCAAGATTTTGAGATTTCATGGTTCTAAGAAGTGTGTGTCGTGGAGGGGGGCTAGTGTCACCAAATATCAAACTGTTCACATTGTCTTAGTGTTTGGAGAAATCCAAGTGGGGATTCAACAAGTAGTATCTTTTGAACCTAGGATGGTAAATGCTTGTGAGTTAGTTTAATACTCTAATTGGTTCCAAAACATTGCAAACAAACATCAACAAAATCTTTTAAAAATTTCAAACCCTTTGGTCTAAGTATGGATACCTTTTGACAAAACCTTGATATTAATGTTTGTCCTAAGAATTTATTCTTAGATACATCTAAGTATTTTGGTTTATATCTCAATCCATACTTCCCAGAGTTAACCTAGGTAACTATGCCCCTAACTTCATCCTTTTTTGCAAAATGGACTTTGTAAAATTGAGGATGTTTTTGACATAGACATTTAGTTTGAACTTAAGAAAGACAAGTGTATGTGGTAAAAATAACTTCATTAATACAATATTGAATCAAATGAATACCCCACATTGATGTCTGTTCAAACTTTGACTCCCTGAACACAAGAAAATTGAGACAAGCAAAACATTGCAAACATTGAGTCCAAAATCATTGGGTCCTATTTCCAAAATCATTTGAGTCCTATTTTACCAAAATAATTAAGTTCTTGGAGTATTGTCAATTTAGAGGTATAGCATGTTTCTCACTACCTTTTTATTGAAAAAAAAAGGTTCAGTCTAGGTCAACATTGGGTCAAACATTTCATCCACCCCTTCATCAAATTTCATCCTTCACTTCATCAAACTTTGCAAAAAAATTGAATACACCAATTTTTTTTGACTTGAACATCTATTAGAACAACCCCTAACTTAGCTAAGTTGTGTATGTGAAATGTATCATTTTCCATGCACTTAGTTAAGTTAGTTATCATCTTTGAACTAGTTTATCTTGAAGGTCATGAGTCTACCCTAAAGATTTCCAAGTTGACAAACATCCTTTATCCAAACATCAAACAATCAAACTTAAGTCAAAAGTGTTGTCCCAAAATGTTTGCAAAGATCACTTCCAATATCATCCACCTTTTCATCCCCCATTATCATAATTTCTCCAAAAATACTTAGAGTGTCCCTTCTACCTAGATTTGAGTCAACTAGACAGTTCAAACATTAAAAATCTCAACACAAATCTCCCATAGGTGACCCAAAATTTATGGTAAAGACAAGATCACAACACAAGAGAATCATGGAGATTTAACCAAAGTCACATTCACCTCAAGTGATCCCAATCCTCAAGAATTTGATCCAAGAATTCAAGTTACCCCATCACAACAACCGTCATCTCCATCAGGACCATATGAGATTGAAGATTTCATGAATAACCCATTTGGGCTTACTAGGGAAGAAATCATGGAACATCAAGCCTTAGAAAATGTGACTCTAATTTCCCCATATTTTGTTGCACAATCATTGAAACAAGGCTTGACTTCATCTACGATTCAGCTGACTCCATCCCTTGTGCCAAGTCAACCCTTAACATCTAGTATTGTAACTAGGCTAGGAACCAACCTTGGTCTCACTTTATGTCTAGGAACAAACACAACTGTGGGTATTCACAACACAACCATTCCATTAACCACAAACCTTCCCCAAACACAAGTTGGACACCAACATTTGGCAAACCACTTACATTCCATGATGCCACAAAAAAGTCAAAATTTTAAGGAATTAAGCCATCTTCATCCATCACCACAAATACCTAAAGTATGCCTAACGTTACACAAGGTAATGTGAACCAAGTGCCTCAAGTAGGACAAAAAGGGAAAATTAACACTCTCACACAAAGTCAACCCTTGGCAAGTGGTTCCAACAACCCAATTGACACATCGAAACAATTGGTTACCCAAGCTACTCAAGTCAATCCACCATCCACATCAAACCCATCTATCATCGACCCAAATCAAAACAACACCTTGGTTACGAATCCCATCAACCAATGTAATACATTGATCCCAACTCAAATATAAAGGAACCCCCTACCCTTTGATCAAGGGAACCCTTTCAATCAGTTACAAGGTATGAATGTGCCATTACCATCACAATACCAAATGGCACCAACATCATCTTTCCCCTTGGTTCTCCATGTCATGGAAAATCAAATGGGACCTCAAACTTACATTCCTCCACCTCAATCCACTATCCTACAAGGAATGTTGAACCAAGGGAACCCCCGACCTCTCATCAACAACCCACAACCTACACAAAACATCACCCAAAATCTATCACAAATGTCCCAACAACCAACTGATCCTACATTGCAAGCACATGCCTTAGCTTTTCAGCATGCACAATAGGCTTATCAAAAAACCATCCAACAATAGCAACAACAATAAGAAGCCTTAGCAACACATCAAGCAGCCTTAGTAGCACACCAACATCATCATCAACAACAAAAACAACAATCCCTAGTGGCCCAAAAACAATAGTAATCTCAACAACAACAACAAGCCTTACTAGCTCAATAGTATATCCAACAAAAACAACAACAACAACAATAAATTTCCTACTATAACTGTCAACATAATATCATCAATACAAACGTATTGGGAACATACACCTCAATATTGCAATCACCTTCATAGAATCCCACACCACCATACACCCCGTACAACACACCATCATATCAAAATCTTGCATACAACCCACCTATCATCCCAACATATTTTCCTCCACCTAACCTGCAAGATGATCTAGCCTCGCAACTAAAGGAAATGTTACAAGAAATATAGGATCTTTAGATGGGAAAGACAAAGAAGACCCATACACAAAACTTGTGTCCCTATCCATTTGATTGAAACATCGCAATGGTACCATTCCCTCCTAGATTTGAAATCTCCAAATTTGATAAATATAAAGGGAGAGGAAGTCCTATGGACCATGTCAAGGAATTCAATGTCATGTGTATGGAGGTGGCCTACAATTATTATTATTTGATGCACCTCTTCCCTTGAAGCTTAATAGGTCCTACCATGGATTGGTTTTCTCATCTACCTCCCAATATCAAGAATTTCCAAGAAATCATCGATAAATTCATCGATCACTTCTCCTTTAATCTTGACATGGACGTAAGCGTAGAAGAGTTGTATACTCTCAAACAAAACAAAGGATAATCTTTTGCCAATTTATTACAACAATGGAGGAAAAGAGCTAGTAAGAGCAAGTGGACCCTTCCTGATGAACAAGTAGGGATCATCATAGCGAATTTAGATCCAAATCTATCCTTCCACTTGAAAATGCAATGCATTACCACTTACAACGAGTTTTTCCCTAGATCCCTTAACACCGAGCAAGCCCTAATCTCACAAGGGAACACACAAGTGTATAATGACAACCGCCCATCCACTCATTTTAATGAAAAGCCCCACTATTGGTCCAAGAATAAGAACATTAATAGTGATGGTGTTACTAATGCAAAGGTGGTCTTAACGACTCCTAGACAAGAAAACACCCAAACCGTGAACACATACACATCACCGTCAAACAATCAAACAATGATTAATGCTACAAACACTCAACGTGGACAATAAATAACAAAAAATGCTCCTAAGTGACAATTCACTCCCTTAGGGGAAGCTATTGAAGACGTGTTGAAGAGGTTGACATAGTCTAATCTTTCACACTACCAGATTTCTCAAAGTATTGAGAGCCACAAATCAAACCTCATAGCTATAGAGAAGATCACTTTTGTGAATTTCACCAATACAAAGGTCATAGAAAACAAAATTATTTTAGACTCAAACATCTAATAAAAGATCTTATTGAACAAAGATACATTGAGGTCGATCAAAAATCTAGGAATGAGAATTTGAAAATTTACATGAATCCTATGCCTGATCATGGAAAAGAAAAAGATTCAACAAAAGCATTAAATTCAAACAATGTAACAATAACCGTGATACCATGGTGGGACATATTTATTCATCACAACATGAGGAATTAGATAGGTATCAAGATACTATTTTAAAACAAAGTCCAAACCCATCAACAGTGTTTAGCACTATTTTATCTCATAATAACATCAAGTGGATATCAGATTGTGATATCTCTAGTGCAGGAGCACTTGTTTGATTTCTTGACTCCATGAGGCCATTTGTAAATAGTTGCTCTATTTTATGTATTGGGTCTTATAATAAGGTTTATAAAACCATTTTATAGGTTTTTGATTCTTAGGAAGTAATATTTGAAGTCATTTGTCAAATAATGTTTAAAGTTGTTCCATATTGTAAAAATTGTAAAAGTTGCTCAAGAAAGTTGTCAAGCAACTTGTCAAAAGTGTCATTAAGGTGTTTTGTCAACAAAATAACTAAAATGTGGTTTAAAATAGTTGGTTTTGGTTGTAAATGTATAATTACACCCTCCAAAACTCGAATTGGAGAGGTTGGAGACATTATTTGTGAAGTTTGATGAATGGCAACCTCAAGTTTGGTGTGCATTTTATGATTTCTACATTGTTTCCAGGTTGAAGTTGTGGTTTGTACGGCCTGGTATTCACTAAAATAATGGAGTATCATATATGGATGGAAATATCTCTATTTCTAGTTTCCAATTCTTTTTGTCTCATTCAATGTTATTGAGTTTTGTGGAAGATATGATTATTTTGGTGAGACTGCCTATTTTAACAATATTGTGCAGAATTTATAGTCTGAAGAATGTGATGGTACGGATTTTAAAGTATATATTTTGGGTCTAAAACCAAGTTTATGTTGTTTCTATATGAATATACTTTCATTTTCTTCAAGTCTCATCAAATTTCATTAAGATTTGAATAAGTTATGATCATTTTAGTGAGGGTAGGTTTGAACCCTTTCTAGGGTTTGCAGTTTTGGGAAAAATGAAATAATTTCTTTTGGGCTACCATGGTTATGTTTCCAATGTGACATAGAATGAATAATAGAATGTGTTATACAAAGATTGATTTGGATTAATTTTGAAGCATTGTGAGATATGTTGTTGAATCCTCCTAACTTTGCATCAGATTGGTATCAGAGCCCAGAAAGATTTGGGCTGGTGAGTTGTAGTTGTGGTTTTGTGTTTGGTGTTGTGTTGTAGTTGGTTGCAGGTTATGTGAGAACCTGATTGCTGCCATTGAGAAGGCAGAGAGAAAAGTGAGTTGTGAGCAAGGAGATACTTTCTGAGACCATCTAGAAAAGATGGAGAACTTGAGAAGGCATTTGTAGGCAGAGGAGGAGAGAAAGAAGAGAAAAAGACAAGCAAAGATGGATAGGGAAATTGCTGAGTTGAAGCAAGAATTGAAAAGAATTGAGGAAGAGTTCCAAGAATATATGAAGAGGATAGAAAAAATGATGAAACAAGAGACAAGTTGGAATTTGAAATTGAAAAGGAAGATGGTTTGGCCTATAAAGAAGATTGTGAAAAGAAGAAGAAATGAGAAGATGAAAGAGGAAGAAGAAGCATATGAAGATGCACATGAAGAATTCCTAGATGAAGACAAAGATGTTCCAAAGCATGAATATGAAGAGTTTAAAGTTGTTGCAGAAATTCCAAGGCAAGAAGGTGAATGTATTATTGATATAAGAAACCTGATTTCAGGAATTGAAGATGTTGAGTTGATTAAGGGAATGATCATGGATGAATTGGTCATAGAGATTTGCAAAGGATTGATGAATGATGGAGGTATTATGGTAGAAAGTTTGTTTCATTTCATTATGTTACTAATGCTTTGGACAAAGAATAATTTTCAGGTTGAAAAGACAAAGGAAAAAGTGCAAAGTAATTGGAATATCAAGAAGAATGCAATTCAAAGGGGCTTGAATTCTTTTGCCCTCGGGAGTTTGGTGCAGGAGCACTTGTTTGATTTCTTGACTCCATGAGGCCATTTGTAAATAGTTGCTCTATTTTATGTATTGGGTCTTATAATAAGGTTTATAAAACCATTTTATAGGTTTTTGATTCTTAGGAAGTAATATTTGAAGTCATTTGTCAAATAATGTTTAAAGTTGTTCCATATTGTAAAAATTGTAAAAGTTGCTCAAGAAAGTTGTCAAGCAACTTGTCAAAAGTGTCATTAAGGTGTTTTGTCAAAAAACTAACTAAAAGGTGGTTTAAAATAGTTTTTTTTGGTTGTAAATGTATAAGTACACCCTCCAAAACTCGAATTGGAGAGGTTGGAGACATTATTTGTGAAGTTTGATGAATGGCAACCTCAAGTTTGGTGTGCATTTTATGATTTCTACATTGTTTCCAGGTTGAAGTTGTGGTTTGTACGGCCTGTTATTCACTAAAATAATGGAGTATCATATATGGATGGAAATATCTCTATTTCTAGTTTCCAATTCTTTTTGTCTCATTCAATGTTATTGAGTTTTGTGGAAGATATGATTATTTTGGTGAGACTGCCTATTTTAACAATATTGTGCAGAATTTACAGTCTGAAGAATGTGATGGTACGGATTTTAAAGTATATATTTTGGGTCTAAAACCAAGTTTATGTTGTTTCTATATGAATCTACTTTCATTTTCTTCAAGTCTCATCAAATTTCATTAAGATTTGAATAAGTTATGATCATTTTAGTGAGGGTAGGTTTGAACCCTATCTAGGGTTTGCAGTTTTGGGAAAAATGAAATAATTTCTTTTGGGCTACCATGGTTATGTTTCCAATGTGACATAGAATGAATAATAGAATGTGTTATACAAAGATTGATTTGGATTAATTTTGAAGGATTGTGAGATATGTTGTTGAATCCTCCTAACTCTGCATCAATCTCTCCCACATATGACTCAATAATTGTTCATGTTGAAGAAGTACCAAACAAGCCAAAAATATCCCTTGTTGCACCCATACCCAAAAACTATTGTGAAGAGTCTTTTACCAATGATATATCATCCACCCAAGGATCATGTCAAGAAGAGGCTCTTGAGGATAACAAAAGTTACTCTGAATCGAGTCAGGATCAAGAACCCTTATCCCTAGAGTTTCACAAAGAGCTGAGGGATATCTTCCAAACCATTTAAACTCCAAATATGTCCTCGGTATCACTCCTAAGATGTTTCTTTTTTATGGAAACATAGACTTTCTTCATCTAAAACAAGAGTCTCCCACTCTTTATATTTCTACACAAGAGCAAGTAGCAGTTGAGATTCTTGATTCTTCCAGTGATTGTGCATCATCTACATCTTTTGAATCAACACCAACCTCTTTTAAATCAGGATCAATAGATAACGATGTCATAGAATCAGAGAAAATAGTTAATATTCCTGAACATAATTGTGCATCATCGATATCTTTTGAATAACACCAAAATATTTTGAAGCAGCATCAACAGATAATTATGTCATAGAACCAAATAAAATAGTTCATATTCCTAAATAGTAGGAACCCATAGCAATATCATGTATTCATGAAAAGTCATATTCAATAGCTATGGATCAGAGGATAAATTATAAAGGCAAAGGATTAGGTATTGATCATACCTTCACAACATCAAGGGCAATCTTGTCTACAAAAAACATCAACATATGGGGCACAAAGGATCCTTATGATGAAAATATTGTCAACGCTACGAATAGCCGTATATTGAGTTGGAATTCACCCATCATCTCATACACAAATTGGGACCAACATAAAAAGAAGAATTCCTATCAAAGCGAGGTGAAGATCATCAAAACAAATGAAGAAATCAAGCAAAAAGGATGAAGCAAATACAAATGGATACCAAGGAAAAGTAAAGAAAATCATCCCTCCAAAACTCCATTAGTCAAAGAAACTATGGGGAAAAATCAGAAAGGGAAATGTATCCATCAAAAGAGTCCTCAAATACAAAAGCAATCTTCTCAAGCAAGGAATGAAGATATCTAGTGGTTGGTCCTAATTCCATGAAAACCTCCATCCCCACCCATCATCACTCATCTTCCCAAGTTTGGAGAATCAAAGGTTCCAAACCATCAACTAATCCATCTCATATTCCTTCGTGCCTAACACAATCCACTCCATTCATGATATCCAATTCTTGCATTGACCGTGTGTTGGTAGCTACTCTTCATCATAAGGATTTCGAAGGCACTTTATCACAATGTGTGCACATCTAGACAAGGTTAATTCTAGTATCCACAAGGCGGTTCAGATTTCTTCAAGGTTGCATTCAAGTGATCATATCTTAGCAAAGCAACTTCTTCAAGCAGGATATTGTAGAAGTTGTCAAAACCAAGTTCAGAGTCCAAGAACACCTAGATGCAAAGGGATACCCATCATAGGGAAGAGAATGGAGAAAAAAACAATCGAGGGTTTGAAGCTCTGTAATATATGAGATTGTATTATCAGAATAAGAGAATAAAAAATATACAATGGATCAATCCTTAAGAAAGGAGATTGTGCAAACCTAAAAGTAACCATAATAGGATTTTTTTTAATAATTAATATAATTATTAAATGTCACATTATGCAAACTAAAGTGAAATATTAAGAGGGGAATAAAGGTAACTTAATTAACATAATTAAGTTAAAAAATTTACTCTAACACCCCCCCTTAAGATGAGCAAGAGTGTAGCTACAAACAAGTGCAAGAAAGAAAAAGTAACTACAATGCATGAAAGCAAACAAGGGTCCCGCCGAAAACTAGGCTTGATACAACCAAATCTCTATAAAGTGGAGAAATAGAGAAAACATCATGGGGAAAACTCTACTCCAAAAAGAGATGCAAAAATAAAGTACAAATGGAATGTCTCAAGAGACTCTCTCAAGAAAATATGTAGATATACAATTAGATACCCCCCCATGAGAGAGAGTGGAGACTCCAAAGCCCCCCCAAAATGAAAGAACCCCTATGTCAATGATCAAACCAATGTGTCTCCTCAAAGGAAGAAACAGATCCAACGGTTGAGGAAGAGGAAATACCTGGATGTGAGATGAAAATGGAAGTCCTGGATAATGCTCATTGAAGAATTGAACTGCAATATGAGTTTTAAATAATAGAATGGTGAATCAAACAACTCAAGATGATCCTAAAATGGAATCTCCAATGAAGAAGGGATAATAGGTGTGTTGAATCTATCATCTGTTAGGAAACAAATATCCTCTGATATGGCCTCAACAACTGCACTTGATGGCTCGATGAGTGGAGCAACAATGTCAGTCACAACTGAAGAGGAATCTTGTTGAACAAATGTGATCTCAACAGGAGGTAGAGGTGTATAAGTCTTAACACTAGTCTCATGAATAAATGGAAGAACACATAAGTTCAAGTGACCAAAATTCTCCTCAGATACTGCATGCTCTCTTGTAGAAAGAGAGGGAGATGGTGGACCAAAGTGTGTGAATGCATACAATCAGGAAGAATGATCAATTGTCCCTATTGCAACAATGTTGCTAGTTTGAATGTCTATGATGTGCACTAAATCAGATGTGAAATCAACTATCTTCCCTATCCCACTATGAGCAATCTGATAGATGGAGAGAAGGCTAGTGGACAAAGATGGTACACATAGTACATCATTGAATGTATCATCATCAATGTTGATAGAACCTTTCACACATACACTCATATAAGTGTTATTACCCATCAATATGTATGGTGAGGATGCAACCTCGAAAGATGAGAACATGTCCTAGGAAGATGCCATATAGTGTGAAGCACTTGAATCCAATAGCCATCTAGATGAATGTAAACTGGTGGTTGCACATAATGCATGACCCTTGTGTGGGGCATGTCCATCTATCTGGAATGATTGTGAAGAAGAAGACCTTCCTGATGTAGATGAAGAACAATGATGAATATTGGTCCTCTCAAGGAGAGCTATTAAATGTGAAACCTATTTTGCATATCCATCTGTCTTCTTCTCATAACACTTGGACTCGTCATGTCTTGGCTTAGTACAATAAGAACACTTAGGTCTGTCTTTCTTTGATGATTCCCCCTTAGGAGAAGGTGAATTAGAAGTGTTCTATGAGTTGGAATCCTTCCAATGCTCTGTGGTCTTTGGTTTTTGTTTATGCTTCTACTTTTGCTTCCCCTGAGACGACTATGCTACCAATGCTTGGTGCGGCGATCCTGTGAGAGCATCCAGTTGTGATATCTTAGCCTAATCTCATGTCAAACAATCATAAAACACCTCAAAAGTAGGCATGGAAAAACATGCACCCAAGGCATCCATAGTGGAATGGAAGGTAGATGAGAATATCTGAAAGTTCCCATGAAGCTTTGACAAAATCAGGTAAATACACTTTGTATCAGTCTTAACCTTACCACAACCATGTAGAAGAGATCTTTGTTGTTTGAATTTCATCAGAAATTCCTCAATGGAGGAAAAAGAATCAGGTACAAGTGATGTCAACTCTGCCTCAATGTTTAGTGCACATAATTGATTGATGGTACCAAATAAATCATTGAACTTGGTCCATATTTCAAGAGGACTATTACACACATCAAGATGAACCAACAAGTTGTTTGAAACATGTAAGGAAATCAAACCCATAGCCTCATCCATATTATTTCTATGCTGCATAACCTCAAATGGCCGTGTCAAAACTAGTTGAACCGTATCTAAATAGGACCACAACCCCTTTGATCTAAGAAGATGTGTCATGAATATCGTCTAGGTATGATAGTTATGAGGTGTGAGATGTTCAACAAAAGAAGAGTTTTCGGCCATGTTTGGAGAGGTTTAATGAATTTTTAATGTGAAGATTTTTTGGTTTTCTCAAGTAAATAATAGAATGATAGAAAAAAAAAACTCCCCCCACAATGCAAGAAACCAAACCCCAGTAGTGATTTTGTAGCGAAAAAGCAGGAAAAAGAAAAAACGGTTGCAGACTTAATCTTGTTTACCTAGTAATTTTTCTGGAAAAAATAATAGAAGATATGAATAGAGCACATTCACATCTTTCTGATGCCTATTCATTTTTGAAAAATGAAGAAAAATTGACCAAGTTATGCCCTATGAAGTGCAAAAATATCATCTGACTTTGACTGCAAAAAAGGCAACCAAACTGCAAAATTTTGAAAAAATTCCTACACCATCATAATGGGCTCAGAATCAGCTTTCTGACACCTATTCATTTTTGAAAATATGAGCAAAAATGTGCAAGATACACCCGTTTGACTGAAGGTTACTCAAAAGGGAAAAAAACAAGTCTTCATAGCCCTCAGGGGCTAAAAATCTTCGGCCCTTGCTCACATGGCCGACTAGGGGGTTGGTGCATAGGAGCTGGGGCATGACCCTTGGTTCCCGATATGCCTGTGGGCTTCATGATTAAGCCCGTGGGGGCTAAGGCAAGAGTTGACGACCCTTAGTGGTAGTGTCGCTCGGCCCAGTGGCACCCGAGTGGCCACTTAGCAACCGCTTGGTGGCTGCTCGGCAGTGCCCAACATGTGAACTCGGGGCACAATTTAAAAAAAAAAATCAATTAACAATTGATTTTTTAATTTTTTTTTTTGCAAATTTTACCTCGAAAATCATGCCTTGAGGCCGTATGGCTTTGGGCCCAATTTTTTTTTTGCCTTTTCAATTGACATAGGCCAAATTGAATAAATTTTATATGAAAATAGGGGTTTTTGGATGTTGTAGACTCAATGGTGAGGTCCGTTTTGTCCAAAAATTCCTAAAAATTTAGGCAACCCCCATATCCACAAAAATCACACTAAAAATTGTGAAGGCCTAATCAAACCCTCGTAGCTCCAAATTATTCAAACAAGAACATGCATGCAATAGGTCCACACTTTGATACCATGTAGAAGTTGTCAAAACCAACTTCAGAGTCCAAGAACACCTAAATGCAAAGGGAAACTTGTCACAGGGAAGAGAATGGAGAAAAAAGAAACCGAGGGTTTGAAGCTCTATAATATGTGAGATTGTATTATCAGAACAAGAGAATAAAAAATATACAATGGATCAATCCTTAAGAAATGAGATCATGCAAACCTAAAAGTAACCGTAATAGGAAGACATTTAATAATTAATATAATTATTAAATGTCACATTATGCAAACTAAAGTGAAATCTTAAGAGAGGAATAAAGGTAACTTAATTAACATAATTAAGTTAAAACCTTTTCTCTAACAGACGTCACCGAAATGTTATGATAATGACCTCTACATCAGTTCCACTAGGTGGTTCAACATGAGGGTAAAATCTTCAAAAAATTAAAAATATTAAAAAAATGATCAAAATCCAAAAAAAAAGGATTGAAAATAGAAGATAAAAATCATCCTCCAATGAAAACCACTATGATGGTGCTTTGGGCAAGTACTATGATGAAAAATTGGAAAATAGGCATCATGAGTAGAATCGAGTATCTATATGATCCTTCTCAAACAAAAATGTCTCATCCTTGTCATGATAAATCCAATCCAGATTCATCCATAGGTTCCACTTTATCTTGATCTTGACAAAGATTCAGTGTGTACTTCAACTCTACTCATGGCAGACTCTTGATAGGCTCTTTACCATTTTTATCTCATGAAATCCCATAGCCCATATCTAGCTTGATAAAAAAAATTCAAACTCTTCGCATATACTTACCTATCTTGGTTATTCATTGCATTATGAAACATTGCTAGACATTGGGGGTAGGTTATTGCACTCTTATTTTGGAATAACTCTTTATCCATGTCCTATATCTCATAGTGTGACATTGACATTGTGATCAAGGTATCATTTACCTTAAAATATCATAAAAAATCTCAAAAAAATCCGTAAAACGTTCATCAGAAAATCCAAAAACACTTGCAAAATCAAAAAATCCAAAAAACATCAAAATCTTGTATAGCTAAAATCCAAAAACATTCAAAAAAATTTAAAGTCAAAATCCAAATCATTAACCCATGACACATTTTGATGAGAAGATGTTCCTTATCAAGCTTTATCTTTTATCAAACATCAATCCAAACAATCAATATTAGTTGAATCTACCTTGCACTTCAACGCCACATCAACTCATTCCAACAAACTTTATTCCAAATCAAGCTTCAAAATCTTGATCAATCTTATCCAATCAATCCATCATCATCTTTGGATACCCTTCCCAATCCTCGTGTTGCTTAACACTATCCTCACATTGTTGTGTAGCCTCAACAATGTTATTATCATCAATCCATCAATTCGATCAATCAATGCTAGCCTGGTTTTCAAAAAAATCCTAAAACAGATAACTGAAATCATCACATATCCATACACTAATCAAAATCTTGCAAAAAATGAAAAGCATCCAAAACACATCAAAAACCCTAAAAAGGTCAAACATAAAAAATCCAAAAATAGTGTCTTGTTGAACTACGTCGTCTTTGAGCTTGAACATAGGCAAGGGCATCATTGATGTGCCCCTGAGACACCCTAGGTCAGTCCTTTAGGAGTCCATCATGATAAAATAATATCCATTCATTTGTTCATATCTCATTGTAAATAAGTCAAGTCAATCAAACTACGTGATCTCTATGTATATAACATAGGCAAGGCTAATTTTTAATCAGCCCCTGAGGCCCCTAGGATAGGTCTTTTAGGTTAGGTTCTTGGTCGAACTCTCATAAAATCCCTAAACATTCAAATATCGAAAAACCCCAAAAACATTTGAAAACCCATAAAACACAAAAAAATTTAAAAATTAAAAACCCAAAAACATTAGAAAACATTCAAAAGACCTAAATAGCCTCAAAAAACCAAAAATCCAAAACATTCGCATAAAATTTCAAAAAGACCAAAAACAGCCTCAAAACATTTTCAAAATACCAAAAACATTGAAATGTTCCAGAAAACCCAAAACCATCCATCCATTTTACTTTCACCCATAATAAACCTTCATCCATAATTAATTGATCGTCACCTTCAACCTTTGGCAAAACAAGTAGAAAACAAGTATAGTAAGTCATAAAGTGAGAACTAAAACATCAAAATCTAAAGTCTAGATCATAGGTAAATGCATCAGTGAAGTTTGTATAAGTGGCTTATCACAAAGATCATCATCATCCTAACATCAAACAACCCCCTGATCAACATGTCCTAGGATGTATCCTTCATGTGATGGACACCAACATCATAAATCACCTTAGCTAAATTAATCTGACAAGAGATATAGATAACACTGATTGTTTGTCTTTGATCTTTTCTTATGATTTATCTTAATGACCCATTATGAGGACCTATCGATGATGTTTGTCAAAATTATTTAGAGAGAAAGGAATGGGGCATCAATCATTATCTTCCATTTTTTGTGCTTGTGGGTATTCTTGTGAAATAATCTTGGCACATACTTGCTTAGTTGTGTGTAGGGAAGTTATTTGGAGTACATTGTTGACTATTGCATATCTTTTGGTCCAATATATTCTAAACTACTAAAATACATTCCAATGAGGTTTTTGTATGTCAAGATGTGAACAAGAACTATCCTATCTATTTGCAGAGTCAAATTCCATTACACTAGATACAACGTCATCCTAGTTATTAATACCTTGATGTATTGTGTCTATGTGTTATATCAAACAATAAGGAACGACGGAAAATACCAATCCCAAAATATGAGCAAATCATTCACCTCATCACCATATCTAATAAAGTCTTGGTGGATCATGGACTTGTTGGATTTTTTGAATCAATATTCTGAATCAATGGTCAATACATTCATCTTATTCTTCTTATTCTTCTATCTTTACTAACATTTCTATCCAAGTCTTGAATATATGAGATATATTAGAATATACATGAGGCTACCCATAGCCGATGACTGTCTATACATCTTGAAAACTATCTACATCAATATCTGAGCTAGCATAGCAACCTGGAATCTCAAGCATCTCAAGCATAAGTCTAATTTTCACCTATCATGAGCCTGATCGAAACACTTTATTCTCTGATCGATCTCTCGAGAGGGAAACCAACCATCTTTCAATCATATCGATATCAAATCATCTAATAAACTTTTTTCCTAGCCTTCCTAGAAAATCTTGATCAAATATATCAAATCAATTGACATTGGGATATATCGTTCCCTATTAATCCTTGTGTTATTCAACAAAATCTTTGCATTGTTGTGAATCCTCAACAATGTCAGCAATTAATCAATTAGATCAATCAACTTTAGCTTGGTTATCAACATCTCAAAGATATCATCGATATTCATTTCTACATCATCATCAACACCAAAATCAACATCAAAATTAGCATCAGTCTTTGAACCAATGCAATGAGTACATTGCTTCAAAGAGAGGAAAAATGTAGACACCTAAAAATGTCTCGATGGATCACATTGGCTAACTAACATCATTTCCTCTTGAAACCCATCCTCTTTTCACTTAATTAATTAAATTGGCCTAGCTATTTAATTAATTTCATCATTTGCATCTATTAACCTAATTCATCAAATCGGGCTAATTCATCCCGCTTCATGCTAACATTTCATTTCATCTCATTAAATTAAATAAATCAAAGTATTTAATTTAATTCCCTAAGTCTTCTTATTTAATTAAATAACCCTAAGTTATTTAACTAAATATCATTTCACCTTTCTCCCATTCATTAAATCATTTGATTTAATGAATATCAATTTATTCTTCTTATTCCCCTAATTGCATGATTAAACCTTGTTTAATTAGAAATTATCTAATTAATCCAATTCCTCCCACTTGCAAGGAATATTCCCATGGAATATTCCCTCCCCTTTTGCACAATTAAACTTTTTTTTAATTAGAAAAATATATATTTCCTCACCAATGAATATTCAAAAGAATATTATTTCTCCTCTAATCATTTGAAAAGGGAGTATTCTTACTTAGCTTCATGTGAAAGTTACCTTGTAACTTCTTGTGCAAGTTAACTTTTTACCACTTGTACAAGTCACAAGTGTGCTTGTTTGGAAGGAATGTGAGCCCTTGATTAAATCTCATCTTGCATTCTCATCCGTTGATGAGAATCTATGATCGATGCCTCTCTTTTCCTCCATCCTTGACCATTGGTTAATCTTTTCAATATCAAGCCTCCATTTCTCATTTTCTCTCATATAAATAGAACACTATTTGGGGACAAATGGATCCATCTTTCAGAGAAAAATTATGTTGTTGAAATCACTCACACTCACACTCATCTTTACTCGCATTTAGCATATTTTAGTTCATTTTTAGTTGCATATTAGCTTTAAGCTTCCATTAGTAGATTACATGCATTCATTTTAGCTTTTTTATAAATTAGGGCTTGAATCTTTTAGCTTAATTTCATTTAGATTAGCTTAGCAATTGCATATCTACATGTTTTAGCATAGAATCATGGTAGATTAACTCTTGCATCATGTTCATTTTAGCATAAATCATGTTTTCATCCATATATCACAACGGTTTCATTGATTCTCTTCAATAGAATCAATTGAAATAGGTTCACTGATCACGGGATTAGGAAAGGGTCATTGTTCCACATCAACATGACACCAATTCCAAAATAGGATAAGTTTCAAATGGGTTAGAATAGGAATTTCCATGTTTTCATATTTAGAATGCTTCATTTCAATAAATGTTTAGTTTAACTTTCATTTGAATGATCTTGTTTAAGATTGAGTATTAGTGGTTTTTTTATGCTTTGATTCTTCATGGATCAAGCATAATCAACCCATACTAATATCCTTGATCACAAAAAGCATAATAGATATGATGTTCTTTATGTTAAGGGTTTGCAACATAACCTCTTGAGTGTTGGAAAAATGTGTAGCAAAGGTTATTATCTTATGTTTCATGATGATGATGTGAGATCATAAAAGGCTCTAGAACCTTGGTTGTTGCTAGAAGGATAGATGGAAATATTTATCAGCTTAAAGGTGTTGATTTTCATTTCTTTATGACTCAGATTAATGAAATTGGATATGGCATAAAAGAATGTGTCACATCAATTTTGATAGCCTAGTAAGAATTAGTTCAGTTCAAACTTTGAGAGATCTACCAAATATTTCAAAGCCTATCAATGTTGTTTTCAAGGAATGTCAAATTGGGAAGCAAGCTAGAAGGAGTTTCAAATTCAAAGAAAAATCTACTATTGTACTATTGGAATTGGTGCATATATATCTTTGTGGACCTACCAAAGTAAGAATTTTTTAAGCTGATAGGTATTTCATGCTATTAATTGATGATTATTCTAGAATGACTTGGGTTACTTTCTCAAAGAAAAATCAGAAGCTCTAGATAAGTTCAAGGCATTCAAAGTTATGGTTGGGAATGAAATGGATATAAAAATCAAATTTTTAATGTTTGATAGAGGTGGAGAGCTCACCTCTAATGAGTTTAATAGTTTTTGTGAGAATCATGGAATAAAGAGATATTTGTGAGCCCATAGGACTCCTCAATAGAATGGAGTGATTAAAAGAAATAATAGGATGTTTAGGAAGTTACAAGAACAATGATGAAAGAGGAAAATCTAGCAGAAGTCTACTAGAGAGAATCAATTCATACTGCAGTATGCATACTTAACAGAGGACAAGTAAGTGGAAACATTTCAAAGATGCCCTATGAATTGTGGTATGGAAGGATTCCTACTATCAAATATTTTAGAGTATTTGGAAACAAATTTTATATCAAAAGATATGAAGATAAATTAGCATATTTTGATATAATATCTAATGAAGGTATCTTCCTTGGATGTTCTACAAGAAGAAAAGCTTACTAATGCTACAACAAGAAGCTAAAAATATTATTGAGAGTGCAAGTGTCAAAGTGGATGAAGACATGCATAAGAATTCGGTGATGATAGATGTATATGGGTTAGATAAATCCTCTTGTAGGGAAAATGATAGAGATGAAGGTAAGGAAAAGGAAATTTAGATTGAAGAGGAAGAAGCTCCAAAAATGATCCTTAAGACTCCTAAGTATGTGCAAAAGAATCATTCAGAAGATCAGATCATTGGTGACAAAAGAAAAGGTGTATTAACAAGGAGGAATATTGTCATGATAGAAGAATAGGTAAATCTATGCTTAATTTCTAAAGTTGAACCCAAAATAGTGATTGAAGCAAGAGAAGATGAATATTGGATCAGGCTATGGAAGAAGAATTGATGCAAATTGGGAAGAATCAAACTTGGGAACTTATCCCAAGACTAGAAAACAAGAATGTAATTGGATCTAAGTGGGTATTTTAGAAAAAACTAAATGAAAATGGAGATGTTGTGAGAAATAAGGCAAGGCTTATTTGTAAAGGTTACCCATAAGTGGAAAGAATAGACTTTGAGGAGACATTTGCTCTGGTGGAAAGAATGGAAGCTATCAAGATATTTTTGGATTTTACAACACATAAGGATTTCAAAGTTTATCATATGAATGTGAAGTCTAATTTCTTGAATGGTGAATTGGAAGAAGAAGTATACATTGAACAACCACAAGGATTTTAGTTATTAGACAAACTAGATATGGTCTACAAATAAAAGAAGGAATTATATGGATTGAAGCAAGCTCCTAGAGCTTGGAATGCAAGGTTGGATAGGTACTTGTTATAGCAAGGATTCAATAATGGTACCACAGATAGTAATATTTATTTCAAAGTTGAAAAAGATCAAATCTTGATTGTAAATGTATACGTTGATGATATAATATGTGTAGCGAATGAAGCTATGTGTAGGAGATTTGTAGAATAGATGCAGAATGGGTTTGGAATGTCAATGTTTGAGGAGATGAATTTCTTCTTTGGACTACAAATCAATCAGACAGAAAAAGTTAATTTTATTTCACAATCTAAATATGTCAAGGAAATGTTGAAGAAGTTTGTAATGGAATATTCTAAACCGGTATGTACTCCTGTGGTTACTGGTTGCAAGCTGAGAAAGAATGATGAATCTCCTAAGGTTGATAAAAGAAAGTATAGATCAATGATTGGAGGATTTCTATACCTAAGTGCTACTAGACTAAATATCAAGCATGTAGTTTGTTTTGTGGCTATATTTAAACAAGATCTGGAAGAGTCACATGTTGTAGTAGTAAAGAGAATATTCAAATATTTGAAGGGCACTCTAGAACATGGTTTTTGGTATCTATAGGATACTATTTCTCTCTAAGTGCTTATATAGATGCAGATTTGGAAGGTTATGTGGATGAAAACAAAATTACAAGTGGTGGTGCATTCTTTCTTGGAAGAAGATTGGTGTCTTGGCTAAGCAAGAAGCAAGACTCGGTATCATTATCTACTAAAGACACAAAGTACATTGTAGTTGCATCTTGTTGCACTCAGGTGTTGTGGATGAAGAAAATTTTGAAGTATATCAGAGTTATATATGATAAAACAATTCCTATCTTGTGTGATAATACAAGAGCTATCAATGTTTCAAATAATCAAGTAATTCATTCAAGGACAAAACATATTTCAATCGAGTATCACTTTTTGAGAGAAAAGGTTGCAAAAAATAAAGTAAAGCTGGAATATGTACCTACTAAAGATAAAGTTGAAAATATATTCACTAAGGCTCTTTGTAAGGATACTTTTGAGTATCTACATGAGAAGTTAGGGGTGATTACCCCTGATTATTTGAAATAGATGCATAAGGATATGCATCAATTCAGTAGTTTCAATATTCACTCCTTGTTCTAGATTGATGTTGGTGGCTACCTCTTAGGGGGAGTAGGTAGTGGTATTGTTGATTGTTGTAGTTAGGGGGAGTAAGTGTTTCCATTGTGTAGTGGGTATATTTTTGGAAGAATAAGGAGTTTGTCACTGATGCATTTGTTGGAAACATGAGCAAGTGGGATGAGCACAAGTTGTATAGTTATGCACTGGAGTGTTGTCATTGATGTCAACATTGTATTATGGTATGAAGACCTTTATATAGATCAATTTGGATGGATTGATCATGTTTGAGAATGATTATGAAAGTAAATTTTGCAAGAAGGTTTGATATGGTGAAACTAGTTGATATGAAAATTGACTGTGTCAATATAGGTAACTTTGTGTACACGACATCCGATTTTTGGGTCTGCATTGGTTCGCTATATAAGATCTTGCTTTTTGATTCTAATATAATTTTTCTAGATGATAGAGGAACCTAAATCCAAAGTTTCATATTTTTTTGGCTTCTAGTGTTGAAGTTATGGATGACAAAAGTTCGGTCTAGTAGTCATAGAGTTTTCCAATGTAGTATACATGATTTGGTAGATCCACACTTCTTTGTGCTTTGGAATCTTGCTTTGCGATTCTATGGGAAGGTTGATAAGTGTCAAAAGTGTGTATATTCTAGATGACATAGATTTTAGAGGTCCACGTGTTCGAATGTGGGTGTACAGTTAGAAAATTTTCTTATTAGGTCATTATGACTGCCGACCTAATGAGTTTTGTGTGTTGCGGAGTTTGAATATGTATTGATCCATTATGTGGGTGTTGTTTTGGGTCCATGCTGACCTATTTCAATTTGTTATGAGTTTTGAATCTTGGCACGTGAAGTGTGTATGTATGGATCTTGAGTCGACCTAATTGATGTTGTAGGTGAAGTGGATGTATATGAAGGATTCTTTTTTATGTTTTGTGTGTAGTGGCATGTGATAAGAGTTTATGGATGTGAATTATGTGAATATAGAGTGAATGTAGAGTAGATCATAATATTAATTCATATCAGTATGAAGTGTGTAAAGTCTATATTCTAAGCTTCAATGGAACTATAATTCATGCATATGTTAGATGCAATTGTAACAGTTCAAACTTGGTTGTTTGCCTCACTCTCTTCTATATATCTCTTATTTTAGTGGGTAGTGAGTCCACTTGGATAGTGAGTCCACCTAAAATGAGCACTTTTTTAATATACTATATTTGGTTATAATATATTGTGACCTAATCCTCACCGTGGTTTTTCCTATTTTGGTTTTTTCATGTAAAAATCTGGTGTTCATGTGTTATGTGATATTGTTGATTATTTTTATGTTTTCCTTATTTACTAAAAAATGATTATTTTATGAGGATTGAATGTTTAAATTCTTAAGTGGCTTAAAATAATACTAATTCACCCCCCTCTCATTATTTTGGATGTTCAACAATTGGTATCAAATCTTGGTTCTTTGGAAGGAGCTTAACCACTTTAGGAAGATCTTGGACATTAAATACATGGTTGTTAGAAGATTACCTACTCTAGAAGAGATTCCTATTGTTGTATCTCCAAAAGAATATTTCATATTTGATATGAATGGAGAACTCAAAGTTTCCCTTAAAGATCTTGAAAGAATTGAAGGTGAAAACAAAGATCTAAAAGAAAATGTCAAAGAAGCATATGAATGCATCAAAAAGTTGAGAGAGAAAATCAAGAAATTTAGAGAAGGGCATAAATAAGTCAATGAGCAATTGAAGCAAGAAAATGAATCAATTACCGGTCTGAAGGTGAAAGTTGAAGAATGTTTGAATGCAATGGTGAAAAGAACATCTGAAAAATGCACAAGGCTTGAACAAGAAGTTATAAATCTGAGATTAGATCTTGAGAAATCAAAGAATCATGAAGACAAACTTAAGAAGAGCTTTATCATGCTTGATGAAATGACTGCAAATTATAAATCTTCCAAAGACAAAGAAGGTCTAGAGTTTGAAAAAAGTGAAAGTTCAAAAGCAGACTAGACATCAAATTCTAGAAAGAAGGAAAATGAACAAAAGAAGATTGAATACAAGAAGAATAAAGGCAATAAAATCCATAATCAAAGGAATGAAGCTAGAAGACCAACAGTTATACAACCAAATGCACAAAGGTACCCATCTTTTTAAGGTTTCTATTATTCTTGTAATATATTTGGACATAAGGCTATGGAATGTAGAAGTGGAATTAATTAGAATGTTTCATCTTTTCTCGGTCAATGCTTTACATGCAAGAGATCTGGTCATAGATCTAGTGAATACAAAAAACAAATGATGAATGGTTATAGCAATGGTAGAATGGTTCGACCTTTCAATGGATACTATTATACATGTAATGGATTTCAATATAAAGCTAATCAATGCAAATCTATAATGAATGGAAGTAAGCTAGTCCAAAAGAATGTGATATGCTACAATTGCAATAGACTTGGACACATTTCTAAGTCTTACAAAATCATAAATATGAAGAAGGATAATCCAATAAAGAAGAATGATCTATTACACAAGATTGATCTACCAAAGACAAAGAAGGAGCTGAAAAAGATTTGGAAAAATAAGGATGAATCAAAGGTTAAGGATGAGTTTGTACCAACATCTGGAGTAGATGATTCCTCTGAAAAATAAATTGAGAGATTTGGCTCAAGGGGAGATTTAAAGGAAAATATTTCATCCCTCACCAGAGAAATTATGTTGATGCTTCAACACATGGATATGAGATGTAGATCAATGCATTTGATCTATTGGAGAATATCTTGGTAGAAAATGTCATTATGCAGAAACTTGTGGATCATTTGAAGTTAACTATGCATACAATTAGGGTTTGTCAGCTTTATTAACTGAATTATTCAATACAAAATTAGGTCAATTTTGAAAGGGTTATAAGTGATTTCACTTGATCAAATTCATTTTCAATAAGTATTTGAGAAGAGAATAGTAGTGGAGAATAAAATTGGAATGATCGAAGTGATTGAGTTCTGGTGCACACAAAACTCTAGCCAAAAAGTGAAGTAGAAGGTATTTACAGTTTTTCACTTGCCCTAGTTTTTTAAAAATTATTTTGGAAACATTTATAATGGCTACTCCTAGGGTTTTGAGGTCACAAAAATACCTTGACCTAAATTCAAGAAACACCCTGATAAATCCACAAAAATTGATCTAGAAGGTTCTTTTTTGAGGGTTCCCTATGGTGTCCTGCATATAGAGGACAAGAGAATCTACATTCATGGAAAATTGGAGGAATATGATCATTTGAAGCTTGGTGATGTGTGGGAAAAGGATCTCACTAGTGATGAATTCACATAAAATCGGAATATCAACATTTGGTTGTGAAGAAGATTGATCTTTGGAAAGGGTTTCCAAACTTTTACCATAATGATGCTTGGGTGAGAATTATATTGAGTTGCATCTATGACAATTTTGTGTGGATAGATATGCACGAGATGATCACAATGGAAGTAATTAGGGAATTTGTAGGGTTGTATTCAACTAGACCCATTTCAATACTCAAATTGGTGAAAAATGAAGTGGTTATAGAGTTAACTAGAGATAAGTATGAAAAAAGAGCCTTGACCATCAAGGAAATTAAAAACCCTATGGTGAAGTATTCTGCAATGATGATATGTTATAAAATCTACTTTTCAAACAAAGAGAGATCTCTATCCACCACCACCATAAATATTGCATATGAAATGGTTGAGTAAGGAGGACTATGACTTGTGTGAGATTTTGAGACAACAACTGATGGAAAACTTACAACAGACAAAGGATTCCAAGTATCCTTTTAAATATGGAACTTTGATTATATGTATTATTTTACTTCTTGAAAGAACTCCCTAGAGCAAAGAGCGTGGTGTAGTTAAAAGGAAGACTTGTTGCACACCAATTTAAGGACTTCTTGAGAGGTCTTGGAGATGCAAAGGCATAAGATGAGGCTCTTGTGGCATTCTTTGTAGTGTTTTATAAGAGGATGGAATAAATGGAGAGGATTCCCTAAAATATGGTGGAGAAGTATAAGAGTGGCATTACATTCTAGGTGACAAAAGATAAATGTATCATATAGGCTGTAGAGCCTAGAATTGTATGGATCTCAAAAATGGGATATGAGATCACCGAGGAAGATATTATGGGCACCACAAATTATATGTTAATAAAACCTAAGGACACCTCTAAAGAGAGGTATGGAACATATGAAGACAATTCAATGAAGGTCCATAAGGAATAGAGGTAGAAGACCATAAACAAAACTATTAAAAACATGACTACATAGTTTGTGGAGGATATGGGCCTCACAAAATAACAAGTAGAACAAACTAAGGCTATGTATAGAACTCTAGGAGGTTCATCCAATGTAAGGAGATATAGTAGAGCATCTACCACTCCTATGATTTCTCAAAAGTCCTCAAAGGCTAAGCCTACTTGAGGAGAAAAGTGAAAAACACCTAAAAGTTCCCCAGTAAAGGAAAATAATTCTTCAATAAAACAAAAAAAGAGGCATGAGAAGTAAATGGCTGCTCTAGCAGCATGACAAACTAGCCCTATGAGGAGGGTGAAATCCAAGGCTACAAAGGAGTAGTATGTGGCCGTTAATGTTGAAGATGAAGAGGAAGAAGAAGAAGGACCACAATTGGTCCACAAAAGAAAAAATAAAGCTTCACAAGGTGAAGCAAGTACAAAGAAGAAAAAGGTTGTATTATGGATACATCTGAAGAGGTTGAAGTGGAAAAAGAAAAAAGAGAATTTGTGATCCATATGAGAGAGAAGAAAGTAGAGTCCAGCAAGAAGAAGAAACTAGAAGAGAAGAAAAATAAAAAGAAGAAACCTCTAGTAAGGACTCATAGTCCAATGAAATTGGATTCTTTATTTAATGGGATTGTGCAGAATAAATTGTTAGAGGAAATTGTTGCACTATACATTGAGGTTGATGAGGTGGACAAGGTCACCATTATAGAAGCCATTATAAAATACATTGTTGTTTTGGAAAAGATATGAGAAACATAGAAGAAAAGTTACCTATAGAATTGTGGAATGTTTTGATTTAGAGAAGACAAGAAGCCAAGGAGGAAGAGGCTAAATTGAAATCCTATGCATTAGAAAATATTAGTGCTCCTCTCTCCGAGGATAATAAAGCCACATTGGTTCCATTGTATAGTAAGGAATTTAGAACAAAGAAAAGGTTGACAACCCTCATGAGCAGAGATAAAAATGATCTCAAAGGCTCTGGAAAGAGACAATAGATAAGGTTGTGGAGTTTGCACAGAGATTGGGAATTACTCCAAAGAGAAAAGAAGAAATGTAAGATAAGATGCCTGCTCTAGATGAGAACATAGAATAAGATACACAAAATGATGATTCTTAACGTGAGCATGAAATAAAGGAAGGGAATGTACAAGATAATGTTCTTCCGGATGTCGAAGAAATTGTAAAGTAAAATATAACAGTAGAGGAAACTGTTGAAGGAGAAGAAACTACCAGAGAAGACATTGCAAAGGAGGACACTTCTACACCTCCTTCAGTATATAAAACACTTGTTGAGAATGCTCAAGAACAACTAGAGACAATCACTCCTCTGGATAACACAAACCTATCCACTAGTGAAGTAGATACAGGGAAGAATGATGAGAAAAAGAGTGAAGATGCATCCAGTGATGCAAAAGGAAAGAAGTAAATGGAGACACCAATTAACACTAGTGATAAGGACAAGGAGTTAAAAGAGAGGGATATAGAGGAGAGCTTAAGAACTACTAGTGAATCTTTTGACACCTCTAGAGATTATTTAAAGAATTTTATAAATATGCAATTGCAATTCCAACCTGTAGTCTCCACCCAATTGTTACAACTACCTAAAAAGAGATCATTAAGACACATCAAAAGAGTGAAGAAATAATTGGTGAGGTTGTGAAGGCTCTATAGGAATCCATACTCAGTGCTATCATTGACAACACCCTCTCCAATATGGAAAACTTAAAATTTTTACTTGATTATTTTAAGGAGTATGCTACCATATAAAAGAGGCAGTTAGAAAAGGGAGTAGAGAAAAAGATAAATAATAGGATGATAATGGATGTGACAGAGAAGTGTGCCAGTGCACACATTAAATTTCAAGAAAATCTTAAGGATGTACAACCTTGTGTGGAAAAAGCCAAAACCTTGTTTCAATTTTACATGAAATGGACTGAATCAACCAAAACCATAAAGGATATGATGGACTTAATTGAGTCTCAAATTGGCAAAGCTTCCAATTCCTATGATTTGGAACATGCCTACGATGGAAGCACAAGGGAAACAATTAAGAGTCGACATGAGTAGCTCTTCCAACTATAAGCTCAAAAGGAAAAGATCATAATGCAGTTTAGTAATCTTAGGGGCATGGTGAACTCTAAGTTCATGTCTATTTCTAATGCCCTGTTGAGTGTTGATAAGGCTTCAAAGCTAAATCCGATACCCAACACTCTGAATGAAGGTGAAGAACTATTGATGGAGTTAGAAACACAGAGTAGAATGTTTTGGATAGATTTTTTTTGCAAGATGGTGTGTCCCTTGGTCTTCCTTGTGCAGTGTTGTGTTTGGGTTTGTGACATAGCTTAATTGCCTCATATGGATCTTGTATAAGATTGGTGGTTGTACCGGGCATTAACAGGTTGATCTTTTGGTGCAATGACAACCACAAATGTAAGAATCAGTATCAAAGCCTAGGTCACAGGTTCGAACCCCTTGCTTGTGCTAGGGGAGATTGTTACAAGATGGTGTGTCCCTTGGTCTTCCTTGTGTAATGTGGTGCTTGGGTTTGTGACATGGCTTAACCGCCTACTGTGGATCTTGTATAAATTTGGTGGTGTATCGGGCATTAACAGGTCAATCTTTTGGTGCAACGACAACCATGGATGTAATGCAAAGAAGAGTTTGGGGGATGGAAAAAAAGAGTGGAAATCTCACATTGAGAAGCTGCAAGAGTTAACTTCCTCCTCTGGATGATAGTATTTCTTTCTTTTATGCATTTTAGTTTACTATTTTAGATTTCTATGTGCATATGTGGATGATATTAGGCATATTTTCAATTCAATTTTCTATTGGATAGCACTCCTAGGGGAAGTTAGTTTAATTTTTAGTTTGTATATATAAATATATTTGTAAGGGGGAGATCCCATATATGAGAATTTTTTTTGTTGTATGTACCCTTTTCCCTTGATGTCAAAGGGGGAGAGTAAGCTTGGAGAGTAATTTTGGAGATAATTAAGGCATGTTACCATCAATGATAAAGGGGGAGATTTTTGGAAGAATAAAAAGTTTTTCATTGATGCATTTGTTGGCAACATGAGCATGTGGGATGAGAACAAGTTGTACAATTATGCATTGCAATGTTGTCATTGATGTCAACATTTTATTCTAGTATGAAGACCTAATTTGTATAGATCAGTTTGGATGGCTTGAGCATGTTTGAGGATGATTATGAAAGGAAATTTTGTAAGAAGGTTTGATCTGGTGAAAGTGGTTGATATGAAAATTGACTAAGTGGCAATACAAGTAACTCTATGTATAGGACATTTGATTTTTGGGTATGCATTGGCCCGCTATATAAGATCTTGCTTTGCACTTTTAATATTATTTTTCTAGATGATATAGGAACCTAAATCTATAGTTTCATATTGTTTTGGATTTTGGTGTTGAAATTATGGATGAAAAAATTTTGGTTTGGCAGTCACAAAGGTTTCTACTATAGTATACATGTTTTGGTGGATCAACACTTCTCTACAGATTGGAATCTAGCTTTGTGGTTCTATGGGAAGGTTGATAAGTGTCAGCAGTTTGTAGATGGCATTGAGTTTAGAGGTCCATGTGTCTGAATGTGGGTGTATAGTTGGAAAATTTTGTTATTAGATCATTACCAGTTCTAACCTAACGATTTTTGTGTGTTGCGGAGTTTGAATATGTATTGATCCATTATGTGGGTGCTATTTTGGGTCCATTCCAACTTATTTCATTTTTTTATGAGCTTTAAATCTTGGCATGAAGCATGTATGTATGGATCTTGATTCAATGTAATTGATATTATAGGTGAAGTAGATATATATGAAGGATCCTTTTCGATCTTTTGTGTGTAGTGACATGTGATAAGAGTTTGTGGATGTGAATTGTGTGAATACTGAGAAAATGCAGAGAAGAGAAAAGTATGAATTCAGATTAGTATGAAGTGTGTAAATTCTATATTTTGAGCTTTAGTGGAACTATAATTCATGCATATGTTAGATACAATTATAACAGTTCAAACTTGGTTGTATACCACACTCTCTTCTATATATCTCTTCTTTTAGTGGGCAGTGAGTCCATTTGGACAATGAGTCAACCTACAATGAGCACTTTTGTAATATACTATAAGTAGTTATAATATATTGTGAGCTAATCCTCACCATGGTTTTTCCCATTTTGGGTTTTCCATGTAAAAATATGGTGTTCATGTGTTATGTGATGTTGTTGATTATTTTCATGCTTTCCTTCATTATTGCAAATTAATTATGTTGTGAGGATTAAATTTTAAAATGATTAAGTGGTTTAAAAGAATACTGATTCACTCCCCTCTCAATATTTTAAGTGTTCAACATATATGTTGTCCTTTGTTAGTTGTATCAAAGGATATGTGTAGTAATTGTTGATTGGTGCAATAGGTTGTCTACTCCTAAGGGGGAGTTTTCATATAAGTGAAATGTGTAGGTATGCAAAGAAAGTGTGAAGAAACCAAAGTATAGTGAAAGAAAAGGAAGGTGAAAAGAAAATAAAAGTGTGATTAATGTCAAAGGGGGAAAGAGAAATTAAAATGTGTTTCCCTTTGCCATTGATCTCAAAGGAGGAGAGAATAAGCTAAAAATTGGGAGAGAGTAAGGTGAAAAATAGAGTGTTGAATAAAAAACCGTATGAAGTAAGGGGGAGAAAGAGAAAGTGTAAATGGAGTAGTGTGCACTGATGTGTATTATATGTTTCTGATCAGATTTGTTGTTTTTCTTGTTGATGGATTTTCACATCTTGTGTTTCCATCAATGAAAAAGGGGGAGATTATTGCAAGTATGAGTAGTTAGTGTTGTCATTGATGTCAATGGATCTATGTTGTTGCATTGGTGTCAACCTTAGTGATGTTTTGATTAGTTGCATTATGTCATCATTAGTAATGCCACTGGTGTCAACCTCTAGTGTTACTTTGATGAGCATTTTGTTATATTGTAGTTGGTTTGGTGGTGATGATGAAGTGTTGTAGGTGATGATAATGTGTCAGCGGTGCTTGGTTTCCAAGTAATTTTGAGAGAATTTTAATAAAAGAGAAAAGACTGTGGTTGAGAGGTGCTCTGGCATATAGAGTAGTGTTTTGGTTTTTCTCTGCATTTCTTTTGTGTTGAAGATCTTCTTGTGTAGATCGAATATGTTGATCAGAGGTGTTAAGAGGTGCTATATCCACATTTTCTTGTTTTGGATTTATGTGCAGAGAAATTTGTGTTTACGCATGTGTGGACTATGTATGTAGATTTTTCTCCACATTTCTCTATTGTTTGGTTTTTGGTCTTATGGTTCTATAAGTGTGATAATATTGATTATATATATCTTTAGTTGAAGTTGTTTTTGATTTGGTTCTCCACAAGTTGGTTTCTTGAGTTAGAGTGTGTGGAAGATTGTTTAAATGTATTGGATGTGTACATTATTTAGGCGAGAGTTTTTTGTGAAGGAGTTTGTTGGATTTTAGGGTATTTATGAAATATTCTAGATTGTGTTCAAGTGATGTATGTTGTCCGCAAGTTGTCTTTGGATCAAAAGAAGCATCTACTTAATTATGTAATGGTGTTTACACTGGTTTGGATAACCTTGGTTATTTACACTAATTGTAGATTTTCTTTGATGTTTGTGGAAGCATGGAGTGACATGTATACGAGGATTTAGGACTGATTTAATGTGTGATATGGTCTTCCTTCATTCCTTTCCACTGCAAGAATTTTTTGGTGTTGACCTAATTTAAATTTGCACCTTTGAGGTGCATAGCCAACCTTGGAAAAAAAATTCAAGGTTATGGACAGTATAAATGAGTGTTGAGATGATGTGTGTGTGATGTAAGATATGATGTGAAGTGTGAAATTTTGAAGTGTGGCATGATATTTAATGTATTAGACTATTGAAAGTGGTGAGTAGAAGGTGTCTATAATCTTTAGAGAGGTTGTGAATGTGTTAGTGATGTTGTGGTGGAATTTCTTATTGCATTGATATGGATTTATCACTGCAACAATCTTCTTTCTTCTTTTCTATAATATGTAAATGAGACTTTGGCAATGAGCCCTTCTTTATTTTGGGCAGTGATCCCTTTGGTAGTGAGCCTATTGTATTCGATGTTGCAATTAATTTATAATGTGAACTAATCCTCATTGTCATTTTTCCCTTCTTGGGTTTTCCACATAAATCTGGTGTTCTCATGTGTTTCGATGTGTTTGCATTACTATTTCTCATGTTTACTTTTTGTTAATGTATTAATGTTTGTTAAGGGCTCAAAGGAATTATGCAAATCCAAATATTAATGAGGGTTTATGATTTTCTAATATACAACTAATTCACCACCCCCTCTCAATTGCCTTGTGTATTCAACAAGATCCACATTTTTATTCATTTATGCAAGGAGGTGTTGTCTAAATATGATCTTCCCTTACACTTAGAGAAAACTTGGGGATCAAAATCAATGTTATTTTACTTATTTTTAATTTAGTAGGAGGCTTTCTTAGGGATTTCATCACCCCAAGGGAAACCTTAACCACATTTTGAGGTGTGGTATAGAAAGGGGGAGAACAAAAGTTGTACCCCAAGGTGTGGTCAACGTCATTTGAGCCAAACCACATGATTGTGGATTTGTGAGGATGCATTAGGTGAAAAAGGAGGAGACCCCTCCAATCTCGACACTATAAATGGGATCACTTTTCATTGATTTCACTATGAACCATTATTTTTAGAATAATTTAAGACCGTCAATCATTTTATTAATGTTGTGTAGGGGATAATATCATGCCCAAAGTTACTCACCATGTACTATTATCTTGTTGGGGTGATAGTTATTCCTTGGTAGGACCTTGTCCTTACAATGTAAGGAGTGTAAAGGTAGTACGCCAACTTTGTTGGCAATTTGATTGTTATTGATGTCAAAAGGTGTCATTGATGTCAACCGAGAGAAAAGAAATACAGTTGATATGGTTCTAGAAGTGTTGGTGTAGATTGTTGGAGATAAGATCATGTAGTTTCATCTATTGCAAATTTTCTCAAATTGTTGCAATATTACCATGCAATATTGGTGTGCTATGGCAAAGAGTTTTTCTAGGTGTCTGAAGGAAAATATAAGGCTAGATTCAACATGGGTTTTATGAGAGCTTCTCAGAAATGTGAGTTGCAGGTCTAAAGGATGCATCATGTGCCTAAAGAGGAATTATTTGTGCTCTCAGATAGATTTAGGGTTTATCAGTTAAACCCTAGGTTGTGCCATCATTGTTGAATAGATTTAATATTTTGGCATTGTTGTTTATTGGAGGTTTTAGGTTGCTTAAGTGACAACTTAAGCCCTTGGGTTCATTGGTGCAACCAAACCTCTTTCCTAGTGTTTACCGACTCAGAAAATATTCAATGAACATAATACTTCCTAAGCGACAAATTGAATGTTTTCCTTGATGAGATCAATGGTTTCGGTTGAGGCTTGAAGATCTATGACCTCCTTTATATCCCACTGCATATGTGGTGGGTCCCTTTTTAACCTCGTGGGATAGTAGGAAATAATGGAGATCGAGCGTAGGAGAACAAATGATGCCCACAATATATATGGTGGGACCAGATAAAGAGGAAGGTGACAAGGATGAATGGTGATGTGTATACATGTGGCAGTGAATAATTAATTGATATGGAAATTCACATATCTATTGTGAATTGCATGGTGTTGATAAAGGTGATAGATGGCACTAGCTCGCCAACCCATGGAAGATTTGGTGGGTCTACGTCTAGCTCTATAGGATAGTGGGCTTGTGACAAGTGTCTTGGTGTATCTTTCACTCTGTAAGATGTGTATGGTGAATATTGACGGTAGTTATTAAAGCATATCTTTGATCTGATGGTCACATTTTAAAGATGGGCGATAAATGTGAATTGATGGATCATGGCACAAAAATTAGTAGATCAATGACTCAAATTGAAATTGAGAATCCTCAATGACTACAACAGTGTGAATAAGGGTTTTGACTGCAAATTGACTCAAGGAGTGAATTCAATTGGACCAAATACTCCATCTGCCAATTTTATTGGTCATGGGATGATCAAATTGGTGACACAGATATGTAGTTGGTGGAGAATCAAATCATGATCTAATATTAGAGGACATGAATTAATTGAGACCAAAACCCTAGCTTTTTAATATGCCAAAAATAGAAAAATCTCTAATTATGATGAGTGAGTGTGTGGTTGAGTTATTTTATGACTTGTGGAAGAAGATAAATATCAAACCCTAGCAAAATATTTGTATGGTGTGCATATCTCGAGGTAGCTGTTGGAAGTTAGTGATGAACAAAAAAGGAAAAATTAAGAATTGGCTAAGTAGATTTGAATAGAATAGAGATACATGTATGTTGTAGAGGAGTAATCAAACTCTTTGAAGGTGGATAGAGAATTCACTAATAGAAAAAGTGCAACCGAGTTGTCTAGTGTATCTGTGAATCCGTTGAGGCAGACAAAGAATGCACTAAAAGAAAAAGAAGAGTGTAGTGGTGGTGTGGATGAGTGGAACCCAAATAAAATTCTAAAAGTCTCAATCAGGGTTCATCTTCAAGTTCAAAACAAAGGAGGTGCATAGCATAGAACTAGGTTATAGAAACTGCAACAAGGTGTTGAGAAGTTGCAAGTTAAGTTGTAACATTGAACTGTGTTCTATTGAAAAAATTATAATATTTTTTATTGTAAGTCTGATTGATGGGTGTCATCAAATATCTGGGTAGGTGCTTAGAGTAGGGAGTGGGTGCTTCCTTGGAGTAGGTGCTCCTAAAATTGGTGATTGTTGTCTCCTTATGGTTGGTTCCCTTAAAAATTGTAACCAAACTTTTGATTCTAAGGTTGGATTAGGATAGTAGATCCTAGCAACACTTCTCACCGTGATTTTTCCCATCTTAGTTTTTCCACGTATATCTGGTGTTACATGTGTATGTTCAAGTCTCTGCTTGTATTATTTTAATATGATAAAACTAAGTAAGAGGAATCAATTGATTAAGTTATCTACTAATTCACCTCCCTCTCAGTAGATCATTGTGTTTTAAAAATTAGTATCAAAGCACAGGTTCCCTAGGAGAAGCTTAATCAACTCGGGTAGGTCTTGGATAGGTGGGAACAATGGAAATTTAGGAAGGTTCCTCCACAAACAAGGCACCTTGGTTTGATGTATTAGATTATGCATTTTGGAGCATTTTGATGGAGGCATATTTGGGATCCCTAGGATTTGATGTTTGGATTCTATTAAGAATAATTATATTCCTCCTACTACTCCTACCACTGACATTGTAGGTAAGAAGGATTATGAGAATAATGCCAAAGAAAATAATGTTATTGTCAAGTTCAATGTTTTTCAAATTGATGCACTCTCAAACTACACATAATGCCTGGGAGAAGGTGAAAAACATCTATGAAGGGGATGACAAGGTAAAGCTAGAAATTCTATAAATTCTCAGAGCTAAGTTTGAAGGTCCAAAGATGAGTGAGGAAGAAAAGATTGTAGATTATCTTTTAAAAGTTTAAGAGGTTGTAAACTCCATTAGAGGATTTGGAGAAGTAAAAGAAATAGTCATTGTGCAAAATTTCCTAAGGTCAATGACAAACAAGTATGACCCTAATATTTTTGCAATAGAAGAAGGAAGAGAAGTAGATAAACTCACTCTTGACGAGTTGCATGACATATTTACTACATATGAAATGAGAATGGGAGATACAGAGCCATCCAAAAGAGAAGATACATTCAAAGCTACAAACAAGGAGAAGGATGAAGCACCTTAGAAAGGTAAGGTAGAACCAATTTCATTTGGGCATGAAGAGACCAGTGAGGAAGAGGTAAAATTCATTAGAAGGCTAAGGAGAGGATCCAACAAATATAGAGGTAAGTTACCCTTCAAATGATTTGATTATGGTAAATTAGGTCATTTTGTTGCAAAATTTCCATATAATAAGAAGGATAACTCTAAAAAAGAAGTAGATGGTAAAATCAAGAAACTCTACTTTCCTAAGAGAAGAAGTTTAAAAAAAAAAAGAGTCCATACATCCAAGAAGATAGTGATGTATCAAATGATTGAAGTGGTTTGGATGATGAACAAGATTGTGCCTTCATGATGAAAGAAAATTAATTTATTTTCATGGAAAAAGAATCTGAAGAACAAAAGGTTGGTAAGGTGGAAGACCTTGGAGAGGAAGGAGAAGTTGACCTAGAAGGATAACTCATTTGTGATCTAGGTGAAATAGATGATTTGAGATTGAGAAATTGAAAAAGGATAATAAACATTTGAAGGTGTCTGCTCAAAAAGAGTCAGACAAGCTAATCAAGGATCTTAAAGAATCTAACCAAAATGTTGTAAGCTTAAATCTACAAGAAGAAGAATCTAAGAGAATGGAGGACATGATCAAATCCAAGCTCCAATCTTAGGTTGATAGATGTGTGAAGCTTGAAGAATAAATTTTTGCTCTAAGAAAAGCTTGAGAAGGCTAGAAAAAAAATAGAGAAAGGATTGAAGCTGAAAGGATGATGAAAAATCCTTGATGAACATTTGAGCACCCAAAGGCCCTCTAATAAAGATAAATCTAAACTAGGTATAGAAATGGGTAAGAGTATCTTTATGGACACCTCTACAAAATTATATGAGAGATTTAGAGTAGGAAAAAAGTATGGTTTTGTTGGTGAAGAAGCCTGCAAAGAAAACACATCCGAAGATGAGAAGAAATCTGTTGAGGTCAAGAAAACTAGTGTAGAAAAGAAGCTCGTTGTAGACAAGAAGAATATACAATCAGTTCCTAATCACCAGAAGGAGAGACAAAAAGTAAGGAGAATTGATGTTGATAGATTTACAAGGGTGAGAGATATGAGGAAGCCAATGCAAAGAATACCATCTCGTCCTGCATAAGGAAATTCTATGACCATGTATTCTTCATAATTTTATGGATATTGTTACACATGTAATCCATTTGGTCATAAGGCTAGAGAATGTAGAGTCATTTCTAAAAGGAGTACAAAATTTGTAGGAAAAAAACTATTTTCTCCTTTAGTTGATATGAAAGTAATTTGTTACAACTATAACAACTTTGGTCATATAGCTAAAAATTATAAAACAAAGTTTATCAGACCAAATTTTGAGAATGAGAAAAAGAAATATCCATCTCCTAAAATTAATAAAGAATTAGAAGTTACCAAAGAAAATGAGGAGATGAAGGAAATGAAGCCTAAGAAGGTGTGGAAGGAAAAAGAGAAAAGCTCCACATAATCAATGATTGCAAAAACAATAATGCATGCAAAGAAGCAAAACTTATGGGTGATAGATAGTGGTTGCTCTATGCAAGGAAGCTAAGGTATCATAACTTCCTACACTAACCTTGAGAGGAGAATAATGCATACTTTTACAGATCTCTAACAGTTACAAAAACTTAAACAAAAATATCATGCATACCACAACACAATGATTTACGTGGGGAAAACCCTTTCAGGAGAAAAATCCCACACTCCAAAAGTTGCCCAATATATTATTCATAAATCACAAAGATTACAATATACTTGTAGAGAAAGCTTCGCATAGGAGTATCACCACTCAAAGATCTAGAGGCAACACAACTGCTATCAGACTCTTAGAATACATTGCAATATGCATCCGTTATACAACACCCTCATAAAATAGGGTTTCCTTCTAGGGAAAGTCAAGCTAATAAATATCAGTCGTCAGATATGAGACATAATGATGAATGGTCCAAATTTTCAATAATAAAATATAAATAAAATTTTCCTTACAAGGGCATTGTCGTCGAACCCCTACCAGGGCATGCTACCCATGTGCCCTAGCTAGGGGGATGATCCCCCTAGACCCCTCATGGAGGGATCCCCCGATGCCCCACCTCCTATCGTTGTCGATTGAAAAATACCTTGTGTATCAATAGTACATTATGTAATTGCAAGGTTGAGACACATTTTCTCAACACTCCAAGCATATGACTATAGACAAAAGCAAGTTCATAAAACTCAATAAATGTAAAGGAGGATCTATGAGTTTGGGTGACAATATAGTAGTAAAGATAAGTGGGAAAAGAATATTAAGTTTACATGGTAAAAATCCCACTAAAGATGTCTTGTATGTTGAAGGATTGAAGCACAACTGCTAAGTGTGAGTTAAATGTGTGAAAATGGCTATAAGGTCACATTTGATTCAGAAGAGTACAAGATAAGAAGGAATGGAAAGACCATTGCACAAGGTTTGATAGCTTACAACAACCTTTATAATCTATGTGAGGTAAAGGGTTGGAGTTGTATAATTATATAGGATGATGAGAGTTTGTTATGGCACAAAAGGTTAGGGCATGAATATTTCAACCTCCAAGAAATACAAGTTAGTTTACAAAAGGTGGTCCATACTGATGTATGTGGACCTACAAGGACAAGAGGACTAAAAGGTAAAAGATACTTCATGCTGCTAATTGATGACTATACAAGAATGACATGGGTAACCTTTGTGAAAGAAAAGTCCCAAGAATTTGAAAGATTCAAAATCATTAGAAAAATGGTTGAAAATGAGACTAGGAGAAGGATCCAATGCTTGATATTAGACAGAGGAGGATAATTCACATCAAGTGAATTTGTTGAGTATTATGAGGCACATGGAATTAAGAGACAATAATTTTCACTAAGAACACCACAAAAAAATGGATTTGTGGAGAGAAAGAATAAAGTGGTTAAGGATATGGCCAGAATAATGCTAAATGAGGCCAAGCTAGTAGATATGTTTTGGATAGAAGTTGTTCACACTGTAGTTTACATTCTGAACAAATTTCAAATTAGAGCACATAGTGATAGCACACCTTATGAACTATGGTATGGTAGGCCTGCTTTTGTCAAGTATTTCAAAGTGTTTGGTAGAAAATGCTATATTAAGAGAGAAGATGATAATTTTGGAAGCTTTTATTCTAGAAGTGATGAAGTAATGTTTCTTGGATATTCCACCCAAAGAAAGGCTTACAAATATTATAATAAGAGGTTGAATAAAATTGTTGAAAGCATCAATGTCAAGATTGATGAGAATATAAAGCTATCAAATATGATAAGAATGACTTTGAAGATGAATCAAATTTTGAGGAAGATATAGAAATTAAGAAGTAGAACAAGAAGAGGAGAATGAAAAAGCACCTACAAAATATGTGCAAAAAGATCACCCTGAGGATTAGATTATTGGTGATAAAAATGGAGTTCAAACAAGAATAAGACTAGCAAGAAACAAGGAATAGATAAATTTCACTCTCTTATAAAAATTGAACCTAAGAGCTACGTTGAAGCCAACAAGGATGAAAGATGGATAAAATCCATGGAAGAAGAGCTAAATCAGATTGAGAATAACAAGACATGGGAATTGTTCCTACACCCCCAAGAAAAAATGTGAATGGTACTAAATGGGTGTTTAGAAACAAGCTAAATGAAGATAGAGTTGTTGTAAGAAACAAGGAAAGATCGGTATGCAAAGGTTATGCACAAGTTGAAGGTATAGAATTTTAAGAAACTTTTGCACTTATTGCAAGATTCAAAGCCATAAGAATGTTTCTTGCATTTTCAATTTACAAAGGATTTAAAGTCTATCAAATGGATGTAAAATCTACATTCCTGAATGGAAACCTAGAAGAGGAAGTCTACATTGAATAGCTAGAAGTTTTTCAACTTTCAGATGAGGAAGATTATGTTTACAGATTGATAAAATCCTTGTATGGTCTAAAACAAGAGCCTAGAGCATGGTATTCAAGATTGGACTAATATCTACAATAACAAAGATTCAAGAAATGGTGTGCAAATAACAATTTGTACTTCAAATCTAAAAGTGAGCACATGATTATTATTGTTATGTATGTGGATGACATCATATTTGGTGGTAGCAATGATAAAATAATGATTAATTTGAGATGTCAATGCTAGGAGAGTTGTCATTTTTCCTTAGTTTACAAATTGTATAAACTAATGATGAGATATTTATATCTCAAACTAAGTATGCTAAGAAAATGCTTAAGAAATTTGGGATGGAAGATAGTAGACCAGTCAATACCCCCATGATAACTAGCTATAAGTTAAGTAAAAAATATGAACCACCAAATGCAAATCAGGAAATGTGCAGGTCAATGATTGGAAGCTTACTATACCTAACTGCACCAAGGCTAGACATAATGGAAGAAGTATGTATGGTAGTAAGATTTCAAGTTGCACCAAAAGAGTCATGTGTTAATGCATTGAAAATAAATTTTAGATATACCAAAAGAATTGTTGACTATGGGTTGTGGCATCCCAAGAGCAAAGATTTCACTTTGATACCATATATAGATGTTGATTGGGTTGGATGTGCAGATGATAGAAAAAGCACAAGTGGTGGAGCATTCTTTTTGGGTAACAAAATTGTTTCTTGGATGAGAAAAAAAAATTTAGGTACCTTATCTATAGTAGAAGCAGAGTATGTAGCAACAACAACATGTTGTACTCAGGTATTATGTGTGAAACAAACTCTAAAGAACATTAAGGTTGAGTACAATAACACTATCTCTATTCTTTGTGATAATTCAAGTGTAATTAACATATCAAAGAATCCAGTTATGCACTCTAGGACAAAGAACATCTCAATCAAGTATCAATTCATTAGAGAGAAGGTTATAGGAAAGGAATTCAACATGGAATATATCCCTACACAAGAGCAAGTTGTTGAAATATTCATCAAGCCTATTTCTAAGGAACAATTTGAATATTTGAGGCAAAAATTGGGAGTAATTTCTCCCACCTCATATCACTAGAATTTAGTGATAGGGCATGGGTCTAGGGGGAGCTTCATTGGTATCATATTCATCCCTAGAAATGAAAGGAAAGGATAGATCAAGTCAAGTAAAACCATTTTTTTTTCATAATTTTAATGACTTGATGGTTGCATATTTAAAATCCCATCTTTCTCTTTGCATTTCTTGTCAAAGGGGGAGCATATCTTGAGGGGGAGTGTTCCCTTTTCCATTAATTTCAAAGGGGGAGAAATGTGTGCTAATTCTCAAAAAGGATCTATTTGTTTTAGTAAGTACAAAGCATGAATTACAATATCTTTAATTGGTACAAAGAAAAAATTATGATATCTCAAGTTAGTATCAGATCAAATTGGTTCAACATTATTTGAGAATTTGGTTTTTTCATAAATGAAAAAGGGGGAGATTGTTGGCAATTTAGTTGTCATTGATGTCAAAATGTGTCATTGATGTCAAAAGAGAGACAAGAAATGCAGTGGATATGGTAATGGAAGTGTTGGTGCAAATTATTTGAGATAAGAGCATGTATTTGCATGTATTGCAAATTTTATCAAATTGTTGCAATATTGTCATGAAATATTGGCATCTTATGGTAGAGAGTTCTGCCAAGTATCTAAAGGAAAATAGAAGGCTAGATTCAACATGGGTTTTCTAAGAGCTTCTCAGAAATGTGAGTTGCGGGTTTGAAGGATGCATGATGAACACATAGAGGAATTATCTATGCTCTCAGATAGATTTAGGGTTTATTAGTTAACCCTAGTTTGTACGCTCATGGTGTTGAACAAAATTTATATTTGTATGTTGACTATTTATTGGAGGTTGTAGGTTTCTTAAGAGACAACTTAAGCCCTTGGGTTTGTTGGTGCAACCAACCCTCTTTCCTAGTGTTTACCGGCTCAAAAAATATTCAAAAAACATAATACTTCCTAAGTCACAAAGTAAATATTTTTTCTCGATGAGATCAATGGTTGTGGTTGAGGTTTGAAGATATATGGCCTCCTTGCTAGCCCAATGCATATGTGGTGGGTCCTTGTTTAACCCCATGGAATACCAGGCAATGGTGGAGATCGAGCATATGAGATCGTATTGTGCTCGTAGTGTATATGGTGGGACTGAATAAAGAGGAAGGTGATAAGGATGAATGGTGATGTGTAGATAGGTGGTAGTGAATAATTGATCGATATGGAAATCCACATCTTTGTTGTGAATTGCACAATGCTAACAAAGGTGAAAGATGGTGTTAGCCTACCAGTCCACTAAATATTTGGTGGGTCTGCATCTAGCTCCATAGGATAGCGGGCTTGTGATACGTGTCTTGGTGGACCCCGCACTTTGTAAGCTATGTATGGTGAATATCAATAGTGGTTATTAAAGAAAATATTTGATCTAATGGTCACATTTTAAAGATGGGTGATAAATGTGAATCGACGGTTCATGGCATGAAAAGAAAAAAATCAACAACTCAGATTCAAAATGAGAATCCTCAATGGCTACACCAGTGTGAACAATGATTTTGACTGCAAACCAACTTAGGGAGTGAATTCAATTGGCCCAGTTTCTCTAGGTACTAGTTTTACTGGTGATGGGATAATTAGATCGATGACACAAATATGTAGGTGAAGGAGAATTAGATCATGATCTGATATCAAAAGACATGAATTAAATGAGGCTGAAACCCTAGCTTTTTAGTATACCAAAAATAGAAAAAACTCTAATTTTGATGAGTGAGTGTATGGATCGATGGTTTGATGGCTTGTGGAATAAGATAAATATCAAACCCTGAAATAAGATTTGCATGGTATGCATATCTCGAGGCAGTTGTTGGAAGTCTATGATGAACAAAAAAGGAAAAATCAAGAATTGGCTAAGTAGAGCTACATAGAATAGAGCTAAATGTATGTTACAAAGGATTAAATAGAGTCTCTGAAGGTGGACAGAGAATTCACTAATAGAAATACTTCTAAGTTGACCTACTATATAATTCATTAGTTTTGAACTCACACGCATAGTTTAAAATTTAATATATATCTATCAAAATTCCACTCATACAATCCAAAGATCTAGATAAACTTTTTCATCCTTTTTCATTCCACTATAAAAATCACCCAAAAACTCATCCAAGATAAAAGGTCATAAAATAGCTTATATGCTAGTAGAAACAAGCTCCCAAACTAAGAAGAGAATCCAAAATCAACAACAGTCCAACATGATACCCAAAAACATAGACCCTTTCCTTGAAACACAAGGATAATTTTTGTGCATGTTTGGGAAAAGAGGTTTTGAAATACCACCCCCACTAAGTTCTAGGAATATTCCCAACATTGGTGAATTAGTAAAATATATAAAACTTGAGGGTCTGGTTGAATCCTAACAAGATCCTAATTTTATGAAACTATTAGACTTAATTCTAGTAGCCAATCGAGATCAATACTTCTTATTACTTACACAACAGGGGGATACATTTCCTTCCACATTCAACACCACATTTATCTAGGATGTTACAAATAATATTCCATCCATGACCTTGGGGGAAATGAGTTCCAACAACATCATACCACCTTCCATGTCACAAAATAACAACCATAACATCCAACCCACTAACAACACTCCCATTTATTCTTCACATTCTCCTAACATCACACCTCAAAAATTTGTTATTACTATCCCACAAATAATCATACCCACTAAATCCACACAAGTATTATTACCTCCCATTAACACTCAGGTTCCCATGTACACCATACAAATAATCAATCCATTATACAACACAACATCTAGTAATACTATTTCTCCCACTTCAATAATTAAATCCACAAACATCATCCCAACCATCTCACTTTTCCCAAGAATTGTCACCCAACTTTAATACCAGTACAAACACCATTCAAAATAAAAATTCTATTACCAATCCATTATATCATCACCACATTCCAACTAATAAATACAAAATCTCCACTCCAATGAAAAATATGCAAACACACCCATATACATCCCATAATTCTCAACCACTTACATCCAACATCCATACTTACATACCCAACAATCATAACATCACCCATCAAAACTACAATCCCACATCACTTCCATAGGCTCTCACCTCAAATCCTAATCAAAACATAAATTCATCTAACCAAAACATCTACCAACACAACCCATCTCAAAACATAAACATTCACTAATAATACCCAACTCAAAACACAATGAACCCTCAACAACAATTTACCACATCAAACCATTTTTCTAATTCCAACACATTTAACCATACTTACATCCCACAAAATTATTCACACACTTACCTGTTGAACACTTCCAAAACTTGAAACTTTCAACACAACTCAAACTTGTTTAGTAGATCAATAACCTTTAAGAAAAATAGTAACAAAGAAGAATATAGCAATTTGAATCTTTATCAACTTTAACAAACTTTACCAATGAAAGATATAGTAATAATCAAATCAACAATAAATAAAAGAAAATAGAGAACACTTATAAGCATAAGGAGATACCACATTTATGTGGAAAATCCAATGAGGGAAAAACCATGGTGAGAATTAACTCACAATATAGGCTCACTACCAAAAATACTTGTAGGAAGGCTCACTTCCTTAAAGAAATATATCGAGGACTTATTGAACTAGAGACAACATGAATTTAGGAGCAAGATACGGGGACCTGACGAGATTCACTATCTTAGAGCATGATTGATATGAAATAATAAAAAGAATGAGCAGAAAACATAGATTAAATTCCAATGAAATAAAAATCTCTGAGTGAGAGAACAAATTCCAAGCAAAGACAATATTCTCTGCAAACAAAGCTGCAAAATTTGATTATTCAAATATATCTCTATGAGGAGAAAACTACAAATATATAGGAATTAATATGCCTAAAATAAAGGATTTGGAAATATTTTCCAAATTTCAATGTGAGATGGAAAATAAATAGCTATTATATGCTTTTCCAAATCTCAATGTGAGATGTAAAACAATAACAAATACAATCATCATATACTAATTTATGCTAACCTCCTAACAACTAGGAAACTAACATTTTACTTTTCACTTTTTATTTTTGACATTTACATAGGATTAAAATTAAATATAATACTAAGCTAATAACTTATATATCATATGCATACCCTATGAATCCTCATCATTCCTCCCAACAAAATTGGCATTGGACTCCAATGCTTGCAAAAGAGAAGGAAACTCCTAAGATAACTGATGGTGAGAGATCCAACGGGCCTGATGCGGAAGCTAACCTTGCTTTGCAACAAGGTATGAAGTGGTGGAACCATGTCATGTTTGACGAGTCTTTGTATCAAAAACTCTATCAGAATCAAGCGGAAGTTAAAAATTAGGAACAAAATCTGCAGGATGGCTGACAGGAGGCTCAATTTCTAGTGTTGACTCATGATAGTGTTTGAGAAGATCAACATTGACAACATCACGGATGCCCAACTGAGTTGGAAGATAAAGTAAAAAATCATTATCAGATACCTGCTGAAGAATGGTGTAAGGCCCATAGCGAAGTGGCTTGACATTACTATGTGTTTTCTCTTGGAAACAACATTTGTCCAATTATAACCAAACTTTATCCCCAACTTGAAAAGTATGAGGGACACAATGAAAATCCATGATTTTTCTTTTCTTTTCTTGAGTCTTCTAAAGAATATGAACTTCTTTAGACTGAATATTCTGCAAATGTTGAATGAAGTCTTGGGCCTTATCTCACTCTTTTTTAATATGCATAGTGGCTGGAGAAGGCAAAGATAAGGACAACTCATAAGGAGCCAAAGGCTGAAAACCAAGACATACCTCAAAAGGTGATGCATGCTCTATGTGGGTTAGGCTCAAATCCCACTTGGTAGAAGAACTGTGGTGATAAATCCTAAAACTTTGTATAAGAGTTCAATTCAAAAATTTAGTTTGACCATCTGATTAAGGATGAAAAGTGGTGGAGAAGTTAAGGGAAATTCCCAAAATCTTCCACAGAGATCGCCATAAATGGCCCATAAAATGTGAGTCACGATCATAAAAAATGCTGGTTGGTAAACCAAAAGATCTCCAAACAAAGTCAAAGAAGAGTTGGGCTAAGTCATGTGTAGAACTTTCCTTGCAACATGGGATGGACTTAGCCATCTTGCTGAATCGATCAACAACCAAAAAACACAATCATGGTGGTGAACAGTCAATGGAAATCCACTAACCAAATCCATGTAAATTCTCTCCCAGGGATATGAAGGAATAGGCAAAGGAATACTTAAGCCCATTTTTCTATTGGCTGGTTTGGAGCAGCAATAAACTACACATCTCTTGAGGAAATGTAGAACATCTCGCTGCATATGGGGCCAGTAGAATAACCACTGCAAATGATGAAGTGTCAAATTTGAAGTTGAAGGATTCTGGAGACTTGTGTATCTAGTGCAAAAATCAGGATCTTGAGCATACTAAGAAGACCAAGTCTGAAATCCCAGATGAGAAGTGGACACAACAGTTAAAACATGTGAGGTAGGAGGCCAACTTAAATAATCTGCAACATTGTTTGTGCTCCCCTTCTTATACTTGATGACCAAGTGAAACTATTACAGATATGAAGCCCACTTCATATGCCTAGCTTCTTCAATTTTTTTCTGAGACTGAAGAAACTAAAGAGGCAAGTGATCAGTATGAACAACTATTTATTTCCCCAAAAGATAATGTCTCCAATACTTGATAGCTTGGACCAATGCATATAATTCTTTGTCATATGTGGAGTAGTTCCTTTTAGTAGCAGGAAAAACTTTTGAATGATAGGCCACAAGATGACCATTTTGCTTCAGAACAACACCAAGTGCATACTATGAAGCATCTGTCTCAATCTCAAAAGGTTGTAAGAGATCTGGAAGAACAAGAATAGACCTGTTGAACATAATTTCTCTTTCAATGTGTTGAAAGCATGAGAATGGATTTTTGTCCACTTGAATGCAACATTGGTCTTTGTCAATTGGTGCAAAGGTGCAACAATGTCTGATTAATGTAAGATGAACTTGTAGTAGAAGCTAGCAAGACCAATAAAACTCCTCAATTAAGTGAGATTCAAAGGAGTAGGCCACTTTAGGAGAACTTCCACTTTTTTAGGATTAACATGAATTCCATGTGCATCAATAAAAACTCCAAGATAGCAGATGGATGTCTAACCAAAAGAACACTTAGGAAAGTTGGCATACAAATTTTTCTGCTGAAGTGTATGAAGAACATGTTCCAAATGCTGAAGATGAAATTTCCAAGTGTGAGAAAAGACAATAATATCATCTAAGTAGATGATACCAAATTTATCCAAACAATCATGAAATACCTCATGCATCAATCTCATGAAAGTGGTAGGATAATTAGTGAGACCAAATGGCATCACAAGCCACTCAAAAAGACCCATTTTGGTCTTGAAATCAATCTTCCATGTGTCCTCTACTTGAACTCTAACCTAATGATACCCACTTTTCAAATCAATCTTGGAGAAGAATTTGGCACTTTGAGGTTGATCCAAGAGGTCATCAATGCATGGAAGTGTATATCAATTTTTGATGGTGATCTTATTTAATGCCCGAAAATCAATACAAAGATGCCAAGTTCCATCCTTGTTAAGCACAAGCAAGATTGGTGAAGCACAAGGGGATGTACTCAATTTAATGAAATCTTTAGACAATAGATCTTGAATTTTCCTTTTTATCTCATCACTTTGAAGAATTGATTTTCGATACAATGGGGCATTAAGAAGAGATGCAATAGGAACAATATCAATAGTTTGATTGATTGCTTGTTCTGGGGGAAGTGTCTTAGGCTCCTCGAACACATGTGAATATTCTTGCAACAATTTTTCAAGAGTAGCATGTGGCTTAGACATAATAATTTTTTCTTTAGAATTATCAGATTGTGGCCTTATGAAAATGAGTGCAAGCTCTTGTGCTTGATTGATTGCTTTGTGTGCCTCCTTGCAACTAAGTAATAGATTTATGGTGCTCTTAGTACATTTGATTAAATATTCCTTATTATCTTGTTGCAGTGTATATGTATTTTTAAAGGCATCATAATGAGCTTTCCTATCATATTGATAGGGTTTTCTAAGCAACAAACCACAACAATCCATGGTGGTCACATCACAGGTGACCTTATCAATGAATTTGGGACCAAATGCAAAAGACACAGTGCATGTGTGTGTGATCTGAGAGGATGAATCATTATCCTTCCATCCAAGTGAATATGGATGAGGATGGGTATCCATTGACAAATGAAGTTTGTCGACAATGGACTTCAAAATCAATTTTTTTTACGAGCCATTATTGATGATACAATCCATAGAAAAATTGTGTTAAGTGAGCATGAGTGACAAACAAAACAAATTGCCATGCCCCCCTGAAGTAGAATTATGGTTCATTAAGGTGACCTTGTTGAGTCTACCTTTTAGTTCATCATATGTCCTATCATTGCCAAAATTCTTGATGGGAACATTTTTTTTTTCCTCATCATGAGATTGTATAATCAAATTCTTCTTCTTCAACTTAAAACATTCAGACTTTTCATGTCCCTTCTTTTTACAATAAGTACAAAATTTAGATTTCTTAATATTAGAAGAAGGAGAAAAAAAAGGAAAAAGAGAAAAAAAATTCTATTTAATTTTTTTTTGTGGTGGTTGAGAACCTGAAGCTTTTGGAGGACTTGTAGAAAATGAAGGTTGAGATGCACGAGATTGAGCAACAAACTTTTCCTCTACCAATTGTGCTTGGTTGAATGCAGCATCAAGTTTTTTTAAGGTAGTATATTTCAACTATCTAAATAAATGTTCTTGTAAACCACTCTTGAACTTCAAGATTAGAGCAACACCTGGATCTTGCACACAAATTAGTATCCTTAGTCAATTGAATTGGTAGGTATAATCCTGCACTAACATTTGTCACCCTTGTTGCAAATGAAGCCACTTGATGTGCAAATCTTGTTCATAGTTGGAAGGATAGAATGTATCCTTTAAGGTTGTGACAAGTTGATTTCATGTGGTGATAGGATTTTGAGCATATTGTCGCTCAGTGACCAAAACCTTAGCAACACCAGAGAGCTTCAAATTTTCAAAAGGAACCTTATCATCATTGACAACCTCATTGTATGTGAACCATGTCTCCATTTCAAGAATCCATGTGTGGAGCACATCAGGATCTCGAGATCCATCATAGATCTTTACTTCACATTTGGCTTGAGCTCTATGGCTTTCAAGACCAAGAAATCGTTGAATTGCAATATGATTGACTTTATCAGTCAATGTGGTTATTACACCTGCAAGTTCTACAACTCGCTCAGCCATATTAGCAGCCATGTTGTTGCGAGTTAGAGCTAGTGGAATATTTTACACCTCCCAACAATAAAATGGACAAACACTATGAACCAACACTCTACCAGACTTGGATGAAAATAATTAAATTGAAAACTCTATGAGTGCTGAAACAAAAACAATTTATAAGGAGGTTTAGTATCCCACTAGACACAACATGGAAATTTTTTAGAGGAAAATACCCATGGAATCACACATAATGGAATTAATACTCTCCTAGGTATATTTAAGACAAATATTTTGAGAAACTTTTGAAAGGACTTAGCAAAATGAAATTTTATACAAAAAGGAATTTAAATTCTATATTTTTGAAGTTAAAACCAAGCCAAAAACAATAAAACCACATTTTTTTTACTTAAATACCACATTTTGAGACTCAAAACCACCAACAAAACCGCCTGTGCGTATGGATTTTGCAGCTACAACAACAATTTTTAAAATACCATAACTTTCTTGAAACAAAACGAAATTTGAAATCATAAAATGTTTCGGAAAGCTCTCGGAGAGGGGCTTCTAGATCCACAAACGATTGAACAAAATAATTCTCATTGAAAATTTTGTTAATGAAAGAACAATGCAGATTATTAAAGCAAATGCACAAAAAAATCTAAAAGAAAAGTGTTTTTTTTTTCAAGAAAACACCTCCAGTTGCTTTTGGATGACTAATTCTCCTCAAATGAGTTCAAAAGCTTCAAAAATTATCTATTGGAGAGAAATTTAAGACTATTTTTTTTGATAAAATAAATTTAGATGATAAATTCATTTCCAATGATCATTGAATGCTCTGATACCAACTGATATGGAATAAGGAAAAGAATGAGCAGCAAAACAGAGATTCAATTCCAATGAAATAAAAATATCTGAGTCAGAGAACAAATTCCAAGCAAAGACAATATTCTCTGCAAACAAAGCTGCAAATTTTGATTATTCCCATATATCTTCGTGAGGAGAAAGCTACAAATATATAGGCATTAATATGCCTAAAATAAAGAATTTGGAAATGTTTTCCAAATCTCAATGTGAGATGGAAAACAATAACAAATACAATCATCATATACTAATTTATGCTAACCTCCTAACAACTAGGAAACTAACATTTTACTTTTCACTTTTTATTTTTGACATTTACATAGGATTAAAACTAAATATAATACTAAGCTAATAACTTATATATCCTATGCATACCCTATGAATCTTCATCAATGATACAATATGATTTAGATAAAATTATAATGATAACAAACACAACACTCTATTGACTGAGGCGTGAAAGCACAATTGATCTTTCCTTTCAAAATATTTAGCACTAGCTCTATTGGAAATTCAATACAATTTGCATACACACTTTTTTGCACTTGTATACTTCTCCACCTTGTTACATCTAAAATCATCTTGCCTTTATATCCACCACAACACTTAAATTATTTAATTAGGTCGACCAAGAAGACAATAAACAATGAATTCAATTGGTCAACCACCAAAAAAATAGTATGGTCCCAAAGGTATATACGACAAGAGAAATATTAACACTTCTTTCAAGTGATCCAAAACAATTTACACACTAGTGCACATTAACCTAAGTCAGTATCAAGGAAACATGTGGATGAAACATTGAAGCACATAACCAGTTAGCCCTAAAATATACTTCCAATTGAATTTACTTGGTATGGTCCCAAACAAGATAGGTCAAGACCCAGAACTATCATAACACACCTTCTATTGTTGGTGCAACTCCCCAAGCAGATGATCCAAGCAGAGGAGCAATCCTTGTTAGCCAAATATCCATAAAATACCAAGAAATCCAACTCAAGATGCAATGTGGCACCAAAGCAGCCAATTAGAAACTTGTGGATCACATGGCTATGTTCCTTGAACATCCAAATACAATTCAATATACTTCTTTCATATTGTCATGCCATCAAAAACCATCGTAGATTGAATTGGTACATGATACTTCATTTAGGAAACACAAAATGCTTAATCATGAGATATAGCATATCATCTTGTAGGCCAATTCAATACATGATATTGGAATTGAGACACTCTATAGACATTGAAAGCACATTCACCAAGCCATAGAAGTAGATACATCAATACAAAGAAATGTAGAGTATTTCCTAGACTAGTTTGGACAACCAACACTACCAACCTTCTAAAATTCATAGAAATATCCTTGGAAACACTAGTGACTTGAAAAGATATGAGTGCAACATCCATAGAACACTAAAATTGAGCACCAAACTGCAAGACTAGAACTATGACAAAGGAGGAATTTGGACCATTCTCCAGATAGACTTCAATGCAACTTCTTGAACCAAAAAAATTTGAGCAACTTGTGAATACCAAGACTTCCTTTCATTAATGCATACTTCATCAATAACATCAAGAGAGATCATAAGACATATTGTATACCTTCAACAACATATCTCCACTATTAGTCTTTCTTAAATAATCCTCATATTAATACTTCTAATTCTCATCTGAATATATAATTATGAAATCAACTCTGTTGATAGTAATGATGCATTATATGAACTTCAACAATGCTTCTTTGATAAGCAATGACATCCAACCATGAAATTCATCACCAATTTTAGGTCATACTGAATATAAAAATGACAACAAATACCAGGGACTAACAACTTCTCAAATGTTGACATCAATGATAACCAACAATCAGTTTTGACATCAATGACAACATCTACCAACAATCTCTCCCTTTGGCATTGATCTGGAAACACACATTTCTCACTCTCCCCCTTTGACATCAAGGAAAAAGGGCCGAATGCATCAATATCTTACTAACTTTAGGGACAAAGGGAAAAATAAAAGGTCTTATATTGATAGAACAACACATCTCCCCCTTTGACTAGCAACACCTTTTCTTCAAAACAATATACATGCACAACAACTACACATCTTATTTACTACTCCTCCTTTCTACCAACTCCCCCTAAGAGGTAGCACTCATCAATCGAAGGAAATAATTTTGACATGAATTTTCCCCTAGAAAAATACACTATCTTATGCATCTAGCTAGAAAAAGGAGGGGAAATAACCCCTAGCTTTTATCGAAGATACCTAAAAGTGCCTTAGTGAAAATATCCACAATCTGATCTTTGGTAGGCACACACTCCATTCTCACTTCATGTTCTATAACCTTCTCTTTTAGAAAGTGATATCAGATTGAAATGTGTTTAGTCCTTCAATGCATTTCCAGATTCTTGGAGATATTGATAGCACTTGTATTGTCACACTATATAGGAATAGGCTCATCATACACCACCTTCACATCCTTTAAATTCTTCTACATCCAAAGCACCCGTGTACAACAAGATGTTATAGCAATATATTTTTCTTGTGGTATGGACAAAGACACCGAATCTTTCTTTTTGTTGAACCTGAGACCAATTTTTCTCCTGAAAAGAATGCATTTCCACTTGTACTTGTTTGTTAATGAACACAACTTTCCCAATCAGCATTAGTATAGGCACTTAGAGAGAATTTTTTATCTTTTTATACCATAATCCATAGTTCCCTTCAAGTATCTGAAGATTATTTTCACAACTTTCTCATGATATTTCTTATGATTGGATTGAAATCTGGAAACCAAACATATCACATGCATGATATTTGGTTTAGAAGAAATTAACTATAAAAAACCTCCAATAATGGACCTATAGAGAGTGATCAACTTCCGAAGACATAAGATTTTCTTAGATAACAACTAGTCGCTATAGGAGTGCTAATTGGTTTAGAATCTTCTATCCCAATTTTTTTCAATATCTCCTTGACATATTTAGCTTGATAAATAAATATAACTTTACATTGCTAAAAAAATTGAAGCCCAAGGAATAATTATAACTCACCAATCATTGACATTTTAAATTCTTTATACATTTCTTCTGCAATTTTTTTACACACATCATTCATCTCCACCAAAGATGATATCATCAACATACACAACCACAATCAACAACTTGTCTTCCTAAACCTTAATGTATAGATTTTTGTTTGTATTACCTTTATTGAACCATTGTTGAAGAAGATACTTATCCAATTTGGCATACCAAGATTTGGGAGCTTAATTGAGACCATATAGGGCTTTCTTGAGTCTACAAACCATTTCCATATTCTTTGATAATTGGAAGCCATTTGATTTCTCAATATATACCTCTTCTTCTAGATCACCATTCAAAAAATATGACTTGACATCCATTTGATATACCTTGAAATTCCAATGAGTAGAAAGAGCAAGAAACATCCTTATAGCTTCCATTCTAGCTATTGGAGAAAAATTATCCTCAAAATCAATGCTTCTACTTGTGAATATCCTTTGCAAACCAATCTATCTTTGTTCCTTACCACTTCACCATCCTCATTCAATTTTTTTCAGAACACCCATTTTGTTCCTATAAAACTTTTATCAATAGCTCTGGGAACTAATTCCAAAGTCTAATTATTTTCTATTTAATCCAATTATTCCTCAATTTCCTTTATCTAATTATCATCTTTGCTAGCATCAATAAATTTCTTGGGCTCAACTTTTGACAACAAACATAGATTTACTTGTTCACTAGATTTTGCAAACTTTCTCCTCGTCAACACACCTTCATCCTTATCTCTAGTGATCTAGTTTGTAGAGTGATTATTATTATACACATGTTTTGTTGGAGTCTTTTGATTCTTCACTACTTCTAGTTCTAGTTCTTCTTCTTCTTCTTCAATCTAGGGAAGTATATTAGATCTAGAACATCATGTTCATGTGAGATTTGACATAGGTTTTTATCTACTTTGACATTTGTACTTTCAATCATTTTCCCCAATCTCTTGTTGTAGCATCTTGTATCAACATGAATTTGCACCCTTAACACAATCTCATTTTTGATCCTTAATACTTTAGAAAATCAAAATCAGAGGCTTAATTCCACTTAAGCCTGTTGTTTGCATCGACTAGGTGCTTGTTTTAAGTGTCGGTGGGGGCGTTTCTATTGGGGATGCGCATACGTCCGCATGGTGCGCTTACGTCCCTGGCAGATTCCCACAGCTAGAGACTACAAAGACATTACACTTTCGATTGGAAGTCGAAGAGTAACGTCCCTTTTCAGCTGGCCGACCTGAATATGGTCATTTTTCACCTTCTCCTTCATATTCTTGACTATTCCATCAATCCCAAAGTTTTTGAATCTTAGCAGAGGATTCGCAAGATCAACTTGAGCATTCTCTCCATTTTTATCCATCCATTTTCCAAGCTTTTCAACAACATTCTTCACTCGATTGCACCAACTCCACACTCCATCACTCCAACAGGGCAAGCATAGGAAAAACAAAGTGGCAATAGAGGCTTGATTCCCTCTCACTCACTCCTCCACGAGCCTTGAGTGCTTTGGATGGAGGCAGTAAAGCTCCTAAAATATCCCCTTTTTCTTTTGATTGAGTAAGCACATACTGCTTGTAGTTCATTTCCTTTATCACTATCTTTTCTATTCCAAACTTGGTTGTCCATGGAGGTGGAAACACCAAGACGTGGGTCTGACTAAGGAAGGACCCTATATAGCCCCAACAACTTCTCCCTTCCTTGTGTGTAGGTAGATAGAGCTCGAAGCAAGCCGACGAGGAGAACATTCTACAAGATCATCTTTGTCACCTTGGTGGTAATACATTTCCTTTATCGTATTTGTATTTTATTTTCTCTCATCTTAATCTCATTATGTCACTTTAAACATTTCTAGACTAGGTTGTTAGTCCTCCTTTTCGGGTAAGAATCTTGTCTTTTAGGTTCTCTAGTCATACAAACACCAACGTACCCTTGAGACACCAGTGCTCCGTGTTTTTGTCCTAGAACTATGCTTATGTCCTCAAACAGAGAGTTGTTTGAGACATGAGTCTGACTCCAAAGGCCGACTCGCTTAGCCTCCTACCAATCTCTAGGATTGCAGCGTGATCGAAGGACACATAGTCCTCATCATTCTCATCCTCTTCATCCTAACTATACTCTAAGCTAAGGTGGTTTAGGGTACCCTCTCCACTCTTGGCCTTTTGTGGCCTGGGGTCTTATAGTGGGTAGTCCCCCTCTCTCACATTTTTGGTGAACCCGACGTGAACCAACATCTATCCTTTTGTCGGTGTTCTAAACTTTCTTCCTTATGCCCCTTGGTCATCGTACCCTTGTGAGTTGTGAAATTTTATGAGATTCATGACCTAGTCTATGACCTCTGGGTATATTTTCAGAAGAATTTTGTGACACCTTCCAATGGAAAAGATGAAGGTCTCCTCTAGCTTCACTACTGGTCTCTTCTCTGGTCCTATGGTGAGTCTGTCCGCATAGGAGCACGTAGTGCGAGGTGAGACTAGATTTCTTGATGAAATTGATTGCATCCCTATTCTGCCTACATCACCAAATTCCTCATCTATAGATGAGATGATGTCTTATGTATCCCTACCGACTATGTTATCAACCTTGGTAAGGGGTTGGGTGCATTAGAAAATCACCTAGAAGGAAACCCGAAGATGGTTAGGGCTGCTAAAGTGATCAGTGAAATAAGATACATGGCAGAAAAGGACCAAATCAGTGTAGAGCTCTTAGCTAGTCTCACTAGTTTGGCCAAAGCATGTGCCCCTTCAAGCTATGGTCACTTGATACGAGGTGGCCTCTTCGAGGAACGTGAAAGATAACTTGAGGTGTCGATGCCTACTACATCCGTGTATATGGCAGACACGGTCCTCTTGGTCAATATACCCTCTACCTCTGAAAGTTTGGATACTTTCAAAGTAATCAAGAATCCTTTAGGTTTAGACTTCACCCCTTCTATTGCCTCCAGTGGTGGATGATTTGGCAGAATGATGGGCAAAGGCTTTAGTGGCAGAAACTTCGAAAGTGGGGGTGGCATTGGCAGAGTCGGTGTTGATGGAAGTCATGGTGGTGGCTTTAGCTCTAGCGATGGCTCTTGTGGAAGTCACACTAGTGGTGACGACATTAGTGGTGGCTCTGGTAGTGGTCATGGTGGTGGCACCGATGGAAGTCATGCAGATGGTGGCAGTTCCAGTGGTGGTCATGGTCATGGCACTAGTAGTGGTCCCAGTGGCCCTCTATCTTCTAATGACCCTATCCAGAATACTCTTCTTCAAAAATGGGGAAGATGCAAAATCAACTAGAGAACCTATCCCAGGCCTCAACTCAACCTATCTTTCAACCTTTCTCCTGACACAACCCATTTTTTATTGCAATTTTAAACACTCTATTCCTGCTAGGGATGGGAATTCCAAAATTTGAGAAATATGGTGGTAAAGGGGACCTGCAAATACACGTATCCACCTTTAATTCCTTATGCATAAATTTATTCCATCATGATGCATTAATGGCCAAATTGTTTCCCTGATCGCTCAAAAACACAACACTAGATTGGTATTGTTATTTGCTCGATAATTCCATCTTCACATTCGATCAGCTTGTGAACTAGTTCTTGCGACAGTTCCAAGCCAATATTGGACCGAAGATGACCTTCTTAGACCTTGTTTGATGCAAACAAGGGGAAATGAAAAGGTTATAGAATTTATAGCATGCTACCAAGTGCTCTTCTCACAAATATCGTATCCGTTACCCGACTCTAATGTACAAAAGGACTTCATATGGAATTTACAAAGACACTGGCAAGAGAAATTTTCCCTTATGAAGTATCCCTCTTTTTCACATCTATGTGTGGCTCTACGAGAGTATCAGCAAATGGTGGTTCAGTTCGAGGGTTCCTCCTCACGCTCTCATTTCGAAGGAAGATCTATCATATTGATTTCCAGGAAAGGTAAAGTTGTTGTGAATGTAGTAGCCGTTGTAGATAACAATGGCCTCAGACGCGATCGAAAGTTTACGAAGCTATCAAAATCTTATTCTTCCATCTTGAAAAAGTTGGTGAAGGATAAGATCCTGACCCTACCACCTCCTAAACCAGTTAGAGAACCATACCCTAGTTGGTATGAAGAAAACACGTATTGTTAGTACTTTCAAGTGAATGGACATGACACCGAATATTGTATGCACCTGCGTCATGAGATACAGGACTGCATTGAGGATGGTACTATCTGCCTTGACGGGAGTAAACACAATACGAACAAATCAGTGGTTAAAGATAAAAATGATTTGTAGATATACATGAACCCATTTCTATCACACTTTTCCAACATGATTATTGATCCCACTGATTCTACTTCTCACTTGAAGGCGTATGTTAAGATGGTTACTATTACTCCCTCCCCTCATCTTGCAATCAGCTCACTAGAAACAATGTTCACCTTGCAAGACATTCCAGCAAAGAACAAACCTTCTCCATTGTACATTCCCGCTCGCCTCAATGGAAACATTGTGATAGGGGTCCTAGTCGACCTTGCGAGTAGAGTGAATGTCATGACAGAGGAGACGTTATTCTTGAATTCCCTACAAAGGTAATAATATGAAAAAACCAAATCCATCATCCATATAGATGATGGAATTTCCCTCAAACCTTATGGATTGATAACGTTGTTCATCCTAGTTGGACCTAGGAACATCGACATGGTCTTTGATGTCATTCTTGAGTCAGATCTGTTTAGAGTGAAGCTAGGCATACCTTGGTTAGCTTCCATGAACTAGTTTTCCTCTATGGTTCATAAGTGCCTTAAGTTTTCCCATGAAGTTGTTGTGCATGTAGCACATGACACTGGATACCAGCCTATGGTATCCCATGGAGGATATTCGTTGGATCACTTTTGGTCCACTCTGGTTGGTTTGCTCCCACAAAGAGCAGACCTTCTTTACAAGAACTATGTGAAGTACAAGACTAGAGGTAAGGGACAACCAAAATTGAATCTTCTTGCAATTGAGAAACCCATTGCCTCCTCCTCTCGAAAGGGGAAGGAGAAGCTCGCTGCTTCCTAGGCTGACTCGTCTACTCCTCTCTCTTGGGAGGGGTATTGGATGAACAAGCATAGGCTCTATCCACTAAGTCTGATGATGCCTCCCTAGTGAAATCCAAAGATTAGGATATCGTATCTCCCTAATGGGTCTCTAGGACCTTGGTATTAATTGTATAGCAGAAAGAAAGGATCGCAGAGAGAGTTCACCTCTCGACCTATTCTGGTTCCCTCAAATAGAAAAGGGCCCACCTCTAAGGTCCTAGAGTCGAATCCTCCTACCATTTCCAAACCTATCTCTTCTGCTCCCATTCAGGAGTCAACCCTTCCACTAGAGACAACTATGGAGGACACTCCTATGGCTGAGCAAGATCCTTTCATCCCTTCACAAGTTTCAGCTTTTGGTTCAAAGAGCCATAGGAACCGCCTTATGCGTGAGTGTGAGCATTGGTGAAATGCTCTCCTAGCTGAGAAAGCATCCTTATAGAAGGAGGAAGAGAACACCACATCTCCTACTATGTCTTCCTCTACTCCCCCTTTTTTCCCTATTCAACCAAGCTCTGAATCTCTTCCACCTCCCACTGTGAGCGCACCTTCGCCTAGAAGGGTGCAAGTGTTCATCACTCCTTCGGTGGAGCCACCCCTATTGACTTCTGTTCCATATGTCTCACCCTTCTAAAATCCCATGGACATGGTGAACACTTCGGTTGTGTCCACTGCGGTTCTCTCCTCTTCTCACTCGACCCACCTTGCTTTGTCTGTGGGCAATTCACCTCCTCCACTAAAGAAGAAGGTGGAGATTGGTCCCTCCAACAATGGAGGATGTAAGAAGAGCCCACCTCCTCTGAAGGATGGCCCCTCATTGACTCGTTCTTTCCTAATGATAGAACTAGTCTTGGCTTCCCCCGACTTTGTCACCACTCTTGAGTCACTCGATGGGTTTAGCGGTGAACCTCGGGTGCGAACTCCTTCATCTACTGAGGTGAAACATGGCACCCATGTCAAGTACATGTTTAACCTAGTAGATGAAGTTCCAACCCTATCAATGATCTTCGCTAGGTCATTGACCCTGGACCCACAAGAGTTGAGTGACAGAGACCTTACAGGTCCCTCTACCTTGGCCCTTGTTGCGAGAGGTTCGAAAGCTCCTCCCCTCAACATTACACCATTGCAGGCTCATCATCCTTCCCCCTTTGATGATCTAGAGTGGGAAGTTGATGACCTCCTAGTTGACCAATGTTAAGGGAGGACCCTCTTCTTTATATTTAGGTTAGATGTGTGTATGTTGTGATGTGTTCCCTCGTAACCGTCACTACAGGATTTGACCCCAATTTCCAATGGCCGTTCGTCGGAATCTCGACGATACATTGTCAGTCGACCGCCGAATCACAAAAATCAGCACCATCACTCAATTTTCATCTATATCCCGATGGACTATAAAATGTCAACCTCACAACGCAAGCTCGTCTGAACCATGACACCCACTTTGTCAATCGCGCGACGAACAGTGCCCAGAGCACAAGAGGCATACCTTTTCCAAATCATTGGATTAACAACATAAGTCTGTCGCCATTATGACAAAAGTTCGACGTATTGCCAATATTGCTGAGAGATCAAGACTGTTATAACGATCAAAATTGCCTGAGAAGATATATCGGGAGGACTGGATTTTGGTCTCAGTGATGACATTTTATCGGCGAGATACACATATTGTCTCATCAACGAAGCACGAGGGAAGCATATCGACAAGACATATATCATTGGAGTAAGTTCTGAATGTCTACCCGACCAGCTATGTGATGTCGTTAAGAATACATCGGTAGGAGTCTTGGCAACACAATTTAGATTGAAATAGCAATAGAAGTTCATCGAACGCGCGACAAAATAGGCAAGTCATTACGGTGAAAATTCGTCGGACGCTTTTTGCGGTTCGTTGGAAATTTGACAAAACATTGCAATTTAAAAAAAAAAAAATTATTCGTTGAAATGTAGGCATATCGGTGAAAGATCAAGACTATTATAGTGATCAAAATTGCCTAAGAAGATATATCAAGAGGACTGGATACACATATTGTCTCATCAATGAAGCACGAGGGAAGCATATCGGCAAGACATATACCATCGGAGTAAGTTCTGATTGTCTACCCGACCAGCTATGTGACACCGATAAGATTACATCGGCATGAATCTTGGTGACATAGTTGAGATCGAAAGAATAATCATCGGGGAGACTCACCACATCGAGGAAACTATAGAATATCCCACTAACTCATTTGACCCCAATTTTTGACGAAACCTTTCGACGAAAGCTATATAATCAGATGTATCATCGGGCACTAGTGTGAATTTTCATTTTTTAAAATTTTTATCCCCGACATTCGTCGGAACGTCGATGAACCTTTGTTTCATCAATGTTTCAATGAAGATCTTTCGCCAAAATTGCGACGAACCTGCAAAGTTTAATTATGGTAGGCATAAATTGAAATGAGCTCGACTATTTATTGCTATAGTGTTTTCCTCGACGGTTTTCTTGGGGAAAATCAGAAGAAACTCAAGAAGATATCGCCAAGTTGAGGGTAATCATTGTCTTTTTCCAGAATTCATTTGTGAAGTCAGATTTGTACTTCCAGATTTGAAAATAATATTTTAAAGCAACATCTCATCAGATTTCATTTTTAGTCTTGTGCATTTTTTGAATTTCATTTCCAGATTTTAGACTTGGCTTCACAAATTCTTTATAAGGGAATTGTTTATAACTGATGGAAAATTCTTGATGGATTTGGACAAAGTTTATATTTGCAAGGTTTCAATTTTAACCCTAATGATCAATTTGCAATAGATTTGGGAGCCATAGCTAGATAATATCAAAGGTGTTGGTTGTTTTTTACTGTAAGCAAGTTAATCTTCTAGACACATAGCATATAAAATATCAGATAATACTGCCTTACAATACCATCAATCTATATTCTAACCCAATACTACTTATCAAATCCTTATATGAACATAGTCACCTATAACCTCACTCAAGCATTTTAATTAATTCCTTGAATTAAAGCCAAAATGAGAATTACACACACCATAACAGTGAGATGAACAGAATAACCCTTGATAATTTTATTCAAGATAATAATATATTCATACAATGGAGATACATGACCTTGAAATGAGTAATTTTCATTCAGATGCTAGTACTGTCTTGAAAATTAAGTACCTTTGAAACTAAAACCTACAACAGAATGACATCAAACCTAAGAATAGTATTTTCACTATAATATCAGGCTCTTTACAAATTCTCTCTGCAACTTAGACTCGACCTAAAGATATCTAACTTGCTAACCCGTAATTCTAGTCCTGAAATCCTTCTTATAGGGAAAATGGAGCAACAAGCATCAGACCAGAAATACACCTGTCACTGGTCACTTGGACTGCCTTATGACATTTCAAAAATTGGTTACAACAGTTAAGTCTCTGGAGAATCTTCTTGATCATCCCGTCCACTGGAGAATAACTGGTGCATTTTCCAAACTTTGAAATCTTGCACCAAATCTGCCAAAATTTGTTATAACCATAACCGCTGAGCTGTTAACTACCAGTTGTAGACCCTATCCTATTCTTGTTCAGTTAAGTACTTTTCTACCCATCCTTGATATTCCTCATCCGTTGGCCAATTAAAATTTACCACCTCATTTACCTTGGCATTGTAAGGTGTATACTTTACTGCTACTTGATTCGCCTCCCTTTCAAAAGATTCAAAAAATGTGCTAGTGTTAATGATTTTATGCATACTACTCATCGGCATGTCATACTCTGAGTCATCACAAATCAATTTAATTTGTGCATTGATGATTTCATCTACCCTGTCCTGCCATTGTTACAGTGATCTAACATTTCCTTGGGCATCTATAATATCTGGTAAAGATGTGTCACTCTAGTCATCAAAACTCTTTACCAACTCTTTAATCCTCCTACTGAAATCATCAGGTAAGGCCTGGAAACCTTGCAATGACTTCACAAAGTCTTGAGTAGGCCTTAATTGTTGAGGCCTATTAGCTGCATTTTGAGAATTTCATTTCTAGATTTTGTTGTGCAAGTTCAATATTCTGATTTTAGGAGTCTAACAGTTGGAAATCATAGTAAAATCATAATTTAATAATTTCTGGAATTAGCATTTGAAAGTATTTTTTGGGGTCATTAACTTCAAACTATCTTCTCTTTTGCAGGGGTGGTTGCATGCCGAATTTTTTTGGTATAAAATATCATAATTATTATATTTTGTTACTTGAGTATGATTACAAATTATTGGAGTGTGAGTTTGATATTTTTTGAAGATCTAAATATTCAAGCTTGGTAAAGAAAAATCATGTTAGATAATATTAGTCTAGAACAAAATGAAGAGAGAGTTGCTAGATTATGGGCTATATTGAAAAGAAAGGGTGATGGGAAATGTTATTGTCCTTGCAATAATTGCAAGGGCTTAAAGACGAGAAGACTTTTAATCACAACAGCTGAGAAACATTGTAGGTAGCATGGTCATGTTGAAGGGGGGTATGATTATCGTCCATTGGTAAGTTGTTCATTATATGTGTTTATATTGATTGAATTTGCAAATGTTTATATTGTTTTAACATTTGATATATATATATAAAATCACTTGATCATGATCATCATGGTTTATTTGTGTCTGTCATTATTATCAAGGTGGGGTGCCCTAGGGCACATGATATGAATTATCATGGCCCGGAGAATGTGGTTTTGCAAGCAGAGGAACATGGAGCTGTGAATATCGAAGATGAAGGTAATGATCCTATGGAAGAAGATGATCATGTGCCAGAAAACACAATTGAAGATGATGGTACAAATACATTGATCCATGAAACATGTAGTGGCACATTTGATCATGTTGATCGATATGACTTCGATGATGTTCATGATTTACCTATACTTGAGAAGGCATACGAGCCCCTTTATGAAAGCTCCCAAATAACTCTTCTCTCTATTGTATTGTTGTTGGTGAAATTGAAGGTTATGAATGGTTTATCCAACATAGAAATCTCACGAATGTTAAGGTATGTCATATATGTCATCTTTTTTCATCTATTTTAATTGTTGTTAGTTCATCTCTAGTAAATAAAGGATGAAGTATGTACCATTAATATTCTTTATATTAAGAAATTATTTTTTGTTGTAGATTGATTGGTGAATTTTTGTTACCACCATCAAATATTTTGCCTCGCTCATACCGAGATTTATCTAGCATTATGAAAGATATTGGAATGGAGTATCAAGCAATATATGCATGTCCCAATGATCATATTATATATCATAAACAACATGAATTTGCAACAGAATTCCTAGAATGTCATATCAGTAGATATCGAATAGATCAACTAACAAAAAAGGTGCCTCACAAGGTTCTTCATTATATTCCCATTATTCCACGTATGCAACAATTATTCAGGTGTGAAAGCTTAGCACAATTTATGGATTACCATGCATGTAATAGAAGTGGAGATGAGATTCTTTGAATGCCTGCGGATGGTTCTACATTTAGGGACATGGAGGAAAAATGGCCACACTTTAAAGAAGAACCTCATAATCTCAAGCTTTCATTGGTAATGGACGGTGTCAATTCATTTGGAGAGCTGAGATCTATTTACTCAGTGTGGCCTGTTTTTGTTAACAATAACATTCCTCCATGGATGTCAATAAAAAGGGAGCACATAATGTTGGCAATGATTGTTCTAGGTATTTGTTTACATCAATTTTCTTTAACGTAGTAGCATCTCATTTGTCTTATTTATTGCATAATGACTTATATGTTTTTTCATTTGATAGTCATCTACATGAATTTATATATATTGTAGCAAAATGGTTATAATAATTATGTAATGTTTATGTTCATTCAACTAGGCAAGTACCAAGTTAAAGATATGAATGTCTATATTGAGCCTCTTATCAATGAGTTACTAAATTTATGGAATGGTGTCACTATGTATGACGTATCTAGACCAATAGGACAAAGACAATTTCAATTCCATGCAATGCTTGTATGGACAATTCATGATGCCCTAGGGCTAACACATTTTTCTGGTATGTTATAACGTTCGACTGCATGACTTTAATGATATTTAATTTTATGAAGTAGATATCATGCATGTTTTTTAAGTAATCTATTCATTATATATAATTATAAAAAATGACATATTTAATCCAATTATATATGATTTGCAGGTCTTCAAACAAAGGGAAAATTTGCATGTCCAATTTGTGGTCCAAAGATGAAATCTCGTCATTCAACAAGTTTAGGAAAGCAGGTGTTTGATGAGTATAGGCACTTCCTCCATAGAAATCATAAGTATCAAACTACTGAAAAACATCTTTTCAATGGGAAAGAAGAGACTACATCAAAACCATGAAGAATGACACCTCGCCTATGGAAGTTGGAATATAATAGAATTAATCATCAAGGTTATACATCAGATCAAATTGTTTATCTATCATTTATGATATGTTTTGAATTTATATTTTTATATTGTGTTGTGTTTACTCATGCTGTAATTGACAATAATTGTCGTTGTTTATTTGTTTAACTTATATGCTTCATGAAGGTCGTCAAGGCATTAATAGTCGGCTTCCACAGGGACTAAAAAGTTACCCCAGACAATTTAGTAGGTTGCCCTACTATGAGCACCTACAAATTGTGCATTTATCCATGTAGATCGCATTTGGGATCCCAACTCCATTAAAAAATTTGAAGGGGAGTACATGATGGGGAAAGTTAGATTGAGGAAAGTGACAGGTAATTATAAGATGGTCATGGAGATTAATTAGAATACATTTTACATTTGGTTTTTATGTATATTGTACTTATTTATTTATTAATCTTTCAATATTCATCGCTTATAAATTAAGGTCGTATACCGTGGTAATTAACTAATTATACGTCGTTTTTGAATTTCAATTTTTTTTGATACAGTTGGTCGAGAGTGGAATGCACTACATTTGTACGTCACAAACAATCTTGATTGGATGACGGTATGGATTGAACGATGTCAACAATCTGGTCGCACATTAACATGGGAAGGTGTGGCTTCATTGGTTAAAGAAGCTCATCATAATGGAGACTCCAATGTTACACCAAGGGAAATTGATTTAGCATATGGTTTAAGAGATAAACAGGTATGTATAAATATATTAATCACCCATATTATTTAATTATTTTCAATTATATTGATGTATATATATGTTGAGATTTTATTTTCTTTGCATACATTCAACCAAGAATAAATATATTTATCAACTGACGATATTGCAATAAGTTTTACATTTTTGACATATTGCAGGTGAAACACCACAAGGCTATGTGGTGCAATGGTCATAAATTTTGAATCAAAAAGTTGGATGACATGAAGAAAACTTGTGATTCTGAGATAACTACAGTCTTCCAAGTGACTAATGTTTCAGCTAGAAGCGACATACATCTAGAAGTCTCAGAAAATCAATACTATGGGATTTTGGATGATATACTTGAGTGTGACTTTAAGTCTTTCAAATTAGTTTTGTTTGTTGTCCAATGGTGCAGGCTACGATTGAATGAAAATGATCCTGAGAGAAGTATTATTGAACATGATAATGGATTTACCATGGTTAATACAAGGTATTTTGAGCGAGCTGGAAATGAGACCTATGTTCTTCCAAGCCAATGTGAGCAGGTATTTTACTCAGAGGTTCCAGGTAAAGCGGGTTGGTCATATGTTGTTAGACATGATCCAAGAGGAAGGCCGGTAAAGTATAATGTGGTGGAAGAAGAAGATACTGAAGAAATAGAAGATGATGTAGATGATGATCAGGATCAATAGTTAGTTGATGATGTGCTTGATGAAGATGTCGAAGAGGAGGAACTAGATCATGATGATGTAGGAGTTAATGTTCATGAAGATGATATCCCTATGGATGATGACATTATCAAAACTGATATCTATGACGATGATGATGATATGACCGATCCTTACAATGTTGAATCTGGATCGGATGATACAGACAAAGAGTTGGATGAAGAAGAAGATCAATGACATTGAAATGTATGAGTTATATGATTGTATTATCTATTTGATATTAATTTCTTGATAGAATTATATTTGACTTATGTGGTTACATAATTAATTTATGATGTTTTTAATTTTAATTATATTTGAATTATATTAGAATATGTTCACTTAACAGATGTAAAAAATAAAATGGATAAACCAAAAGATGAAAGTGTGAGACCACTTCCTTGTTTGGTGTATGGAGTCTAATGAAGATCTATAAAAGTGTAATCTATGATGGCAATAATTGAAAGTGTTTGGCACACAGATGTAGTTTATAACTTGTATAAATGTGCAAGTAAATGACTGACAAACTCTACTTGAGATAGAATGACAATCCTAGTTATGTGATTCTTCTTATTTATCCGATTAATACTCTTCAGTTACTGTGATTGAGTACTAGAAGGATTTAATCTTTACTTGAAAGAACCAAATAATCACATCACACAAATACAACAAATGTGTATCGGTAAACTAAATATATTTATATGCTTCATATATCAATTTAGACAATAGAAAAGCATCAAAATGGAGACAACCAGATAATTGTATAATTCCACAAACAACTTATACCAAGATTAAGCGACAAGTTCAGACATCTTCATTAACTTCATCAAAATTCATACAAGCATCTGAGTCTTTTAAAGGAAAGTTTCATTGCAAACTATCTACTGTAGCTTTCTCCTATCCACCTATATCTATTTTACATTATGAAACAGATATAAATATATCAAAATTGTGAAAGGGCGCGTCCTTTGAGAAATGCGTTTTGCTTAACAACAATAACAAACTAGAAATTATGTTCTATTAAGCCATAAATAGGTGTTTTGATAGATAATCTCGGTAAGCTGGCCGCTTGTGTGTATCAGCATCCTCTAGTGCATTCCTTATGGCTAGCTCCATTTTGAACATCTTCTCATTCTGTTCACATGCCCTGTCCATTGTTAAATCATTTCCTATGGTTGTCTCCAGAATTTTTTGCATCATCGTCTGGCATTCCTTCATCCATCCAGTGGTAATAGACACCATTTTACTCCTCTTCAGTTAAGTACTTTTCCACCCATCTCTGATACTCTTCATCCGTTGGCCAACAAAATTTCATGACCTCATTCACCTTACTATTGTAAGGTGTGTACTTCACTGCAACCTGATTGGCTTCCCTTTCAAAAAACTCTAAGAATGTGTTGGTGTTAATTATCTTATCCATACTATTTACCAACAAATCATAGTTTGAATCATCACAAATCAATTTGATTTGTGCATTGATAACTTTTTCTGCCCCATCCTACCACTGTTGCAATGTCTTAACATTTCCTTGTGCATCAATAATGTCTGGAAAAAATGTATCATTCTAGTCATCAAAGCTCTTTATCAGCTCCCTAATTCTTCTACTAAAATCATTAAGTAAGGCCTGGAATCCGCTCAATGATTTTACAAAGTTTTGAGTAGGCTTTAATGATTGGGGCCTCTTGTCCACATCAAACCTAGAAGCTTTGTACATAATATCCTGATCGTTGGCCCTAGGGATCCATTTCTCAGCCAAAGGTAAAACTATTTCCCAATCCCTATTGATATTTTTTATTCCATCCAAGAATAAAGAATACAAATAATGTACAGATGGTAATTTACCATCAACCTTTTCATCAAGATGCCTCAAAACTGTGTCAACCACCTCACTTTGTTTGGCAATTGCATCATCCTCACTTGCCTTTAAGGCAGCCTACAATTCTGTGATCCTATTCAACATTTTCTTCTTGGTGGGATCCATAGAATATTCAACTTCTTCTTCAATTGGTCTTGGTGTAGGACTGAGAGTAGGTGCCTGGATGGGGGACCCCGGAGTTGAAACAATTGGAGTAGTATGGGGGACCGATCCTGCAATAGAAGGTAATGCTCTGATACCAGGAGCACTGGAGGATTCTCCCACCTGCCCATATTTCAACCTATCTACTTCAGATTGCAGCTCAACATTCCTTTGTTGCATCCTACTATATTCTACAATTATCATATTGTATTTCTCCATCAAACTCTTTTTTTCAACCTCTTCTCTCTCAGTTGTCTTTTGGGCCAATTTAGCCACATTCACTGTCAGGCTTGTAGCTTCTATTGTTGAAGTTTCAGAAGCTCTCTTGATGATTAGCCCTCCCCTTAGGTGTGGGCTAATATCAATTACATTTGGCTTTCTGCCCTGGGGTGCCAATGCCCATATGGCCAGAGTTTCATACTCCTCACTGAAGGCAGAGTCCTATAGAGCTGCCTTAACCTCTTCTTCACTATTTTGTATAGGGTGCTTGGACTGTAAGATAGCATTGAATGCAACCGCATCGGCTATGTCTCATTCAGGAAAAAGTAAGACACCAGCCTGAGTCACAAGTCTTCTTCCCTCCTCAAGAGTGATGCCTTTGAATTCTTCCATTAATTTGGCCTTGACCTCATCATCATTGTCTTGCTCAGACCTATCAGGTCTCGATTCTCTCCTACTCATGCATTTGTTCTAGTACTCTTCTAGTTTCATCCTCTAAACTAGTTGCAAGAATACAGTAGTCTTTACAAATGCATCATCATCCAAGAATGCCTTGCACGCCTCCATCCTAGCATCTTGTACACATTGCCCCTTTACATCCATGTCAAAAAGCACCAATTGTGTTGATCTAGGAGGGGAAGGGATACTAACCTGCATGTCTTGATCAGTCACAATTATCTCATCCATCATATTTTCTTGCGTTTCCTCAACTCTCTACCTCTTAGGGCTTGGCTCTGATGGTAACACTGTAGGATCACCTCTTGGTGGTGAATCTAGATCCACAATCCTTATCCCTCCGACTGCTCTGATCCTTGGACCCAACTGTGATGATGCTTGAATGACTTGTTTTCCCTTCTTATCCCTTTCATCCTCATCACTACTTGCATTCCTCTTTCTCTTGTATAGAGGCCTGTCAATTGGTGGCTGATAAGCTGGCCTTGTTTCTTCAGGCCTCACATCCGGTCTTTCTATACCAAAATCTAATTCCAAACTGACCCTCTTGCTCATCAAGGTGGCCATGATATTTTTGAAATTAGCCATTAAGAAGTCTATTCTCTTGTGAAATGGAGTGAACTCCATTAATGGATCATATTTTGGATCCATTTTATGTATTATAGCCAACAACTTTTCATATGCAATCCATTTTTCTTTATTCAACTCCTTCCTATTCAAATCAAACTCATTTCTGATTAGGTCCTTAGGAAAGTTGAATTTATGTGCAAATTTGCCACCTTTAATTCATTGTCTGAACAATTCAAAGAATCCCTCAGTGTCATGTTATCTCCTAGGACCATTCCTCAAATTGAAGTCATCAAAAAACCTTCCGAAGTGGACCCATCCTCCCTTGGAATAGACAAAATCAGAAACAACATTGTAGTCAGGGAACAAAGTCCCTTTTCCTTTCTTTGTTAGGTTGTCCTCATGAATACAACCTAGTTGCCACATTACTTCGGAAAACCCCATCCTTGATGGTATATTAAAGGGGAGGATATGAGGGGTTGCCTAGAAACCATACACCCTCAAGACAGTGCTTATAGGGTACAAGATGATATCACCCCAATTGTGACACACTTTTAAATTAGGCTTCCTCACCTTCGGTCGGAGGAAGTCATGCAAATCTTCAGGGACTCTTGGCACATTTACCACCAACTGAACCCTGAGTCTGGAGGCAAAGCAGTTATCAAATTGCACAAAGCTGGCACCTCCCCTGTTGTAAGACAAATCTGCACTCCACACCTATACTGGTAACCTTTCTCCATTCACCTCCTGCCTCAACTCCATGTTTTCTGAGAAGAAAACAACATTCTTGTACATGAACATATGCATCAATAGGGAGTACTAGTAAAAAGGAGTGCCAGTATCCCCCACATGCAGCTTCATCAAACCCTCATGCATCTTCTTTGACAGGAATGATGCAAAGTCATATACCACAAAGAAGTTGGGATGCTGAATCTGGGCTCCCATAAACATGTACGCAACTGGCATCACAGTATTAGGGCTGAACCCTAAAATTTGGCACAATGAATAAAATGTTGCTAGGAAGTGACTGGCAAAACAGCTCAGCCTGAAAGGCTCCTAGTCATTTGGGTTGATATGAATTGTTAAACTCCTGCCCTAGCTAGGTGAAGAGGAAGCAACTTCAATCTAAAAAGATGCTTTAACCTTTTGTACTCCTCCTTCATCTTCTCAAAATCTATTTGGACTGAGAAAGGGCTATACTCAGTCAAATCAAAAATCTGCCGAATCTCATCTACATTTAGGTTTAGCAGAATTCCATCATCATTATCCCTTATGACCCTTGTCATAGGATCATACCGTTCTGCCACTGTTCTGAGCAAGTCAACATCAGGGAACACATTTGGCACTATTAGTTTCCCCATGTCATATCTCTAGGCATTAGAGAAGGGGTGAGGTAAGTTTCGTTATCCATACCACAACCTAAACATTTCAAGACTAGTCATAGGAATCCTGGCATCCGCAATGTTAGAATTTTTGCACAGTAGACCTTCGCCTAGGGTCTTTCCATTCATTAAAACCAAACCACTCTTCCTGTCATTTGTTGACAATAGGAGTTGATTCAAGAAGTCATCATACAAATTCCACTTCAAATAATCAACATGGCTAGAGTGCTGCTTTGGTGGTGCCATCTTAAACAACTGGGGCTTCTTTTAAAAAGTCAAATCCTCCAAGAAGCTAGGGGTACCCAGAACACAAAAATACAACACAACTGTGCAATTCCAATAATTCAAACGAACCAGTAACCCTACGAAAATAATTAACAAAACCCCTTGACCAGCACAATAGAACCCTTCGCAAAGACATAGTCAAATTAACCCAGCAGTTTAGAAAATAGCTCACGGGATTTCACACCTTGCAGAGAACCAAACTTCATGGTGATAGCTCGAAAAACTTTATCTCTAGCTCTGAATTGCTTGGAAAATACTTGAATGCTTTTGTGATGAAGATAGAAAAAGAGCAGATACTTTATTTCGATTGAATTAAGGCAGTAGACGTCTCATCCGCCATTAAAGCTCATTTGCATGCCGCCCCAATGGCTCCAATCACATTTGATGCGAATTTAAACTTCAACCGTCGATATTTTATTTTTTTCAGATCATCGAATGACCATCTTCAAAAGGGCTAATGAAATCTCCATGTCAACGTCGAAGGCCTACCACAGAAACAACGCCAAAGGAATACATGTGGCGCCCACCCATGATATCGCAATCACTAAACATCCTGCATCTTTGGATCACGTGATAGCAGGCAACTATTGATTCCTACCATCGGCGATTGTGTTCACTCACAACAGTCAGCAACACCAAACATAACCGTCGAGCAACTTTTTACCAAGATTATAACATCACCGTCGATCTTGAGCACGCGCATCTTGCAACTGTTTTAGTAACCCACTTTATAACGTATTTAAGTCTGACACAAATATTAAGCACTTTATTAATCCCTTTTCGGCATTGGCAGATTGGGACACATGGCGCTCTCCCGTGATATCACAATTGCCAAACAACCAACAGTGATGTCATCGCAAGATCATGAGGAGTGGTCAGGATCAATCGTAGGAAGATTAACGGTCATTAAAAACATAGCAGTCAGCAGCACCAAACATAACCGTTGAGCAACTTTTTACCAAGATTATAACATCACCGTCAATCTCGAGCACGTGCATCGCGAACTATTTTAGTAACCCACTTTATAATGTATTTAGGTCTGACACAAATATTAAACACTTTATTAATCCCTTTTCAGCATCGGTAGCTTGGGACACATGGCGATCACCTGTGATATCAGAATCGCCAAACAACCAGTGGTGATGTCATTGTGAGATCGCGAGGAGCGGTCAGGATCAATCGTAGGAAGATCGACGGTCATTAAAAACACCCCCTGCAAAATTAAAAAACTATTAAAAAGTCAGGCGAAATAACCTTTTTGCATGTGCAAATTGCGCGGCCATCGGATGAAGTGATTTCAATCTTGACCATTGCTCGCAGACCTCGCAAGGTTTCTGCTAACATCACAAATATGGTGCAAGGTGTGCAAGATTCTGCCATTTGTCACATTTGATGGTGGGGACCAGTTTTGCTCGCTGATCGATTATGAAGGTTGATGCCTTTTCGGCATCGACAACTTGGGACACATGGCGATGACCCATGATATCACAATCGCCCAACAACCAGCGGTGATGTCATCGCAAGATTGCGGGGAGCGGTCAAGATCAATTGTAGGAAGATTGACAGTCATTAAAAACACCCCCTGCAAAATTAAAAAACTATTAAAAAGTCAAGCGAAATAACCTTTTTGCGTGTGCAGATTGCGTGGCCGTCGGATGAAGTGATTTCAATCTTGACCATTGCTCACAGACCTCACAAGGTTTTTGCTAACGTCACAAATATGGTGCGAGGCATGCGAGATTCTACCATCTGTCACATTTGATGGTGGGGACCAGTTTTGCTTGTTGAGCGATTATGAAGGCTAATGTCATCAGTTGTTTTCATACCGACGCATCGTGGTCATTCCTCATTGACCTCGCGCAATTAAAACTATAGTTTCAATAATGTTGCGAGGTGTGCGATTTGGTGATGCGTGGACTTCGATGCTGTGCGCTGATAACAAAGGTGGGGCCCATTTCCATGCTGATGTGGTGCTCGGTAGGTGAATATCCTATCCGTTTGGTGACTGGAGGGAGAACGTGGCATTTTCAAACTATTTTGACAAAATCTGAGCCGTTCTCCTGGCCAACGTTGCGATTGATCAATGGCTCATATTTAAAAATAAATTGGTATTGTATGATAGCAGTTTTATCTCGTGCGAGTGAATAGTAATGGCCGAGTTCGACTCTGCCTACATAATTAAATGCTAAAATTTGTGAATTACTATTTCAATTTTGTATCTCTACATTGAGGAAGAATTGCTTGGTATCGAGTGAAGCAATTTGTGCTTATGATTTCTCAATTTCGCTGCCCTGGATGTTCCGCAATTGAAACTGTAAGTAGCACGTATGCCATTTCTTGTAAATTCAGAATATTTTATGGTTGCTTGCTGGGCAATTCGTGATTGTTTCTTGTCTCTATTCTTGAAGAATTGATTGAATAGATTCGCTTTTAGAGCTTGTCTACATAATTGCTAGGGTTTTTTGAATATTGAAGAATTTTTTGTTAAGGCTAAAGGAGAAAATTGTAATTATTTGCTATCTGAAAATAAGAAAACCCTAGTTCGAATTATCATTAGTCTATATAAATGGCACCCAAGGCCCGAAGTTTTGGTTTTGAAACCACTACCAGGTCTTTATCCCAAGATATTATTGATATGTTACAACCCTCTACTAGCAAGAAGCTGGAGGGAAAGGTTTTGTTCTATGGGCCTCAAATCTTGGAAGGATTGACAGACAAGCAATGTGCAATTCAAGATGCTGAGTTACCATACACTTGGTGGAAATTGTTCTCCAATTGGTTTGGGAACACGAATTTGTCGGTTCCTTTGTGTAACCCCTGGAGGTTAGACCTAGGTAAATTGGTGGTTCCTAATGTTTATATGGATGTAGATCTTTTAAAGGACATTGCTGCTAGATATGACCCTATGGCCCGAATTGTCAGAACACATGCTAGTGTGTAGATGATTAAGATAATCAAAGAAGAAATTGCAGATATTTTCAAATTGCACGAATGGAGTCGAGATATGGTTCCTGTCAACTTGGAGGTTTTCAAACAAGAATATAGAAATACTAGGGGTTTGTTCAGAACATCCTTCTTAATACCTCATTTGGCAGTCCCAGGAAGAGGAAAAAATTAGAAGAAGGTAGTAATTGGCAGGAATGAGCCCGAACCTTTTCCTATGGGCTATTTCACCAGTTATTTCAAGAAGACTGTTTGTGCTTTATGTCAAGTTCTGGGAGTCATCTTAAAGAAAACCTTGCCTACCAATATTATGTATATGGCAGTAAATCTCTAGCACCCAAGTTTTAATGTAATATATGATTTTGCCACTTATTTGGCAGAAAAGATGCAAACGGGTCTGGTAGCCCTAAAGGAGGGGAAGAATTGGGTTGGATTTAGATGGTATTCCTTATTAATCCACATGTTTCTGTATAGGGGTCAGATTGTGTTCGAAAAAGATATGAAATTAAAGAAGGAAGGAAACATTGAAATGCCTATTCAATATTGGACTAGGATTCTTGACATGCATGATCATGAGTTTGATTATGTAACTTTCCATAATGTCTTCAGATCTAAATTAAGGGAGGCTCTGGTTCGTGACCCCCCAAGGATCCCAAAATAAATTCATGACTTCTTAAGGGTGATGGAGAGAAGGCCTGAATTGAACATAATGCATTATTGGGGAGACATTTTCCCCTATCGTAATACCACAGTTTTCAAGGTTTTTGGCACTAATGTCAATCCAAAGGTTCTGCCAAGGGAGGTGCCCCTTAGAATTGGATTTTTGGAAATCATGAGGCAGTTGGGGGGAACTCAGGAACTACACTTGCCAGTTGAACAAAAGAAAGGTTCTTTCTTCCCTGGACATACAACATTTGCCAATTTTGTTATGGAAAAGGTAGGATGGAAGGAGTTGCATCAATTACTTGGGCCTTATAGGCTAAGGATTGTGCGCCACAGGAATCATGATCCTAAGGGTTTTATCTATCAAATGAAGGCAAAACATCGGAGAGGAGCTTTTGTCCACAAATTCTACTTTCCTGAGGACATCATCAGGAATATTTTTGATTTGGAATTACAAGATGATAGAAAGGCACTATACATTGCCTACTCTAAAATGGTAAAAGGTAAGCAGGAGAAAATACCTAATTTCAATCCCATACCTAATGCTAAAGATGAGTTTAGTAGGGCAATGTATGCTATTGATAATTTTGAGAGCTTGGTTGGGGTTTTGAAAGACGAAAGGGTTGTGGAAGAAAGGGGAAAATCACAAACCATCGAGGAGTACCCTGAGGTAAAGGAAGAGGAGAGGCCTACTTATCAACCCCAAAAGAAGATAAGGGTTTTTTCTAGAAGAAAGGGAAGTAGGGTTGAAGATGTTGCTAAAAATATTGCACCATCTTCTTCAAGGCAGTTAGTACCAAATGTTGTTGATTTGGATTCTCCTCCAAGTTTTTCAGAACAGGCTTGCCCACCATCACCAAAGAGGCAGAGGGTTGAAGGGTAAAGATTGTTGATTGTGATGGTGATGAGGATGATGACATTATTGTCACTCCAGATGAAATGCATCCTGAGATGCCATTGGACCTAGTTGACATTGCAATAGGTTCAGGTATAGTTTCTTTGAGGTTAGGAAAAGATGAAATCAAAGGAATAACAAGCAATGATGACTTGAGAATAGAAGCCTGCAGAGAGTTCATGATGGATGACTCTTTTATTCAAATTGGTGCTTTTAAATATTTTGTGTGGAGAGCACATACTGCATTATATGTTGAGAAGGTGGCACATGAGAGAATTCTACATCCAGAGCTCCCAAAGAAGGTAATTCAAGCTAAGGTCAGGGAATAGATGAGAGAAAGATTCAAAGCAATAACTCTAGAGCAGGGCCGGGAATTGGTACAAAAAATTGGACTATTGCTACTCCCAGAATGGGATATCACTGATGTTGTGGTGTTTGACACAATAAGAAGGGCTAATAAGCCACTTCTTGCTACTGAAGAGGAGGCTACATTGGAACTCAAGGGATCGGCCTTTAGTGAGGAATGGGATGCATTGGCAATTTGGTCCCTATCTACTGGCTCTAAAAAGCCAATTGTTGCAGAACCTTCTGACTTCAATGGTCACTTGGTTGTGAGGAGAGTTGCTGACACCCCAACATTGGAAGCTGCTAATATGGTCGTGAATGTTGCCAAATTCACCAGAGAAACTGTTGAAGATTTTACCAGGGAGTGGGATACTCTGAGAGGCCAATATAATGACATTATTATTGAATATAATAAGAGTCAACAAAAGGTAGCAGAGTTAGAAACTGAATTGGCTTTATTGAGGCAACAAATGGATACCATGAGATCTCAAAAGCAAGTGAGTTCTAGCCACACTCTTCTCAAGCCACCAGTAGAGCAGTCTCAACCTCTTGCACAAACACAGTCTTTGGCTATTGTTCCATATAATATGGGACAAGTGCTTATCGCTATTGAGAGGGCTACTAGCCCTGGAGGGGGACTTTCTAGGGAGAAACCGATTCATCAGGTTGAAGAATATAAGGAGATGGTAAAGCAAATCCGGGATGCAGTAGGGAGAAACAATGCAGTGATAGTGGACACTATTTTGAAACATTTAAACAGAACGGTCCAGAGTAAGCTAAACAGTGTTCATGCAAATTATGTCCTAATGTTGCAAGCACTAAAAATATTTCGAAGGGATAAAGAATTGGCAATCTCATTGCTAAACAAACGGAGCCCTAGAATGGAGAAGTTGAGATTCATGGAAGTAGGGGAAAAAAATCATGGTGATAAATATCCTACTGTTATTACAACATATCAATTGGTCAAGGGAATTGTTGAGCAGAAGTTTCAGGGATTTGCCACCCCAATGGAATCCAAGATTAAATTGCTGAAAGATGTGTATGATGGAAAGGACCTAACCCCATTGCCTCATATTTTACATGTTCAGGATGAAGTCAAACCCCTGCAGGTTTGGAAGGAGAAAATGAATAATATAATGATGTCTCAAACACATGAGATATGCAAAAATGCTAACATCTGCATGCTAGAGAATACATTGGAAAAGTTGTCTTTTGTTATAAGTTTCTTAGAGAACTTTGATACAAAGGCCACATCGATAATGATTTAGTATGCTCCCTATCAAAACAAGGTTGATTAGATTGTGGCTTTCCAGTGGCCTTCCGAGGAGGAGTTTGAATTATGGAAAAAGGTGTTCACTGATGAACTCGAATTATGAGTGTTATAGTCGAGAATTGCAACTTGGTCATGTATAATATAGGTCTGGCCTTAGATATTATATTCTAAAATTGCATTCTCCTTTTGACTCCAAGTATAGGGTGCTGAGGTGGAGTTAATACTATAACAGCTAAGCATGCCTTCGATGTATGGGGAGCGGCCTTTGGAGCGATGTTTTCTTTCCTCCTTATCAACTAATGATGATCTTTGTCTTATGCTCTCCTCTCGCATAATATAATTGTAACTGAATCAGGAGTTAGCAGTCCAATTACAAATGGATATGTGTACTCTCCAACCTGAAACTTGTTGGCTCCCTTGTTTTATAAAAGGGAATTCTGGGCCGAGAGAGTGGTCGGTTGAAATATCCAAGATATGAGAAATAAGAGTCTAGTAATATAGAGAGTATGAATTGTAAGTCCAGGTTTTAAAAAGTTTTGAGTCAGATTGGATAACTTTGTTAATCATGGGGTTTTTGAGCATGTTTGTATCAAACTCGTGAATATTTGGAGTTTATTTGGTCTCCTGTTATGTTATGTTACATGGATTATTAATGAAATATCGATCAAAGATGATTTTCATTGATTTTCCTTTGTTCTTTACTGTGAATTATGTTTAACTACAACTCTAGTTCAAAGAATTAGTTAAATGCTTCAGTTAACTAGTAAATTCATGCAATATAACAAATAGGATTCATAAAGGAGTAATAAACTTAGGTATGGATATATGGGTTGTAATGCAATTCATAATAGATCATAAGTGTTGAAAATGAAATTTACCCTGTAGTTCAGTTTTCTCTTTTGACTCCTTGCGCTGGGATATGGCACTGGAATTCTAATTACATTTTATTCTCGTATGTTTTGTGTTATGGCATTAGGATATTTTACTCAAACATTTCCTATCAATTTACTTTATGTGAAGTTTGCGATTCTCTATTAAATGGACATGATTTTAAGGAATAGCCAATTTCTTGAAGGATTTGATCGTTTAACATTAATTGGGGATCTATCTATTGCTTACCTGTGTGCAAATTAAATGAATTTTTTAAATGTTGTATGTTAAGAGCACATGTTAGGGATTACCCTCCTGGATTTTATAGAGTCCGAAGTGTAGGAGAATTAGCCTTATTGCTATTCTCGTAAAGTTGGCCATACTGTTCCTAGTCTTTTATTATTGAATGTGGGGAGTTCATAGTCTTTTATTATTGAATGTGGGTTGCAATAAAAAACCACCAACAGGTTCAATTGACAACATGATCTATTGAGTAATTACAAAGAATTCATAATTTTAAATTCTAGATTTTGACAACATGATCTATTGACAAGTAGGAAATATTTTTCACATTGTGTCAAATTTTGATATTGTTATTAGGATTCAATTATGTAGTTTTACAAGTCAAACTCATTGACCCATGTTTCATGAGTAGTGTTTCACAAGAACCCATCTCTCATGATAATGAATGGTCCACTTAGCACTCATTGCATCTAAATTATTCTCAAAGAGATGAAGCACTAGGCCTTCCTAGGAGGTCACCTATCCCAATATTACATGATCCATGATTTTATTAATAATTGATCATTTTGGATTTTGAAAAACTTGACACACAAATGACAATTTGACAATGAACTTAATGTATCAAAATTAAGTTTCAAATTGAGTAACACAATAGAAACTAAAACAAATTGAGAGATTGTTATGAGGGTAGGGATGCAACTTTTCTAATTAGAGTGTATTCCATAAGATTACAATTCTTTGAGATATTTTGTCAAATAGTTCACAAGATTTGTCTATCCTCCCACATTTTACATAGATTTGAAAATGGAGTGTACAACCACAACATTTGAGAAAATTCATCTTCATATTATGCTTTGGTGGATGTCTATACCTTGTTCCAAATCTCCCATATTAAGGAAATCGACAAGGATTTTGGTGAAGGTTGTAAAATTTGTCTATGCATCTACCAATTGCATTTGATTGAAAGTCTCTAAAACCTTTAAAAAAAAATCCATTATGTATATTCTACAATCATTATAGTCCACAGTTTCACATTTATATGGTTTTGCATCTACCAGTTGTATTTTCTTGAATTTTCCTACCCAATTTTCAATGTAGATCCATTTTGTGTATATGTTAATTACAATCTCTTGGTGTTTTTTCCCACATAGGATTTGCAATTCTGTAAGAGGTAGCCAACCTCTATTATAAAGAACTGCAAAGGCTAGTGGCCAACTAACAAGAGTTAGTCAAAGATTAATATCTCCTACACTTTTGGCTCTGTGAAACCAAAGTGGGTAAACCCAAGTGTGTTCATAATAATGTTTCATGATTGGTAAGAACACTTCTTCTTACAGATGCAGTCCCCACTAACACTAATAGATAGTCATTACCCTAGTTGTGGTAAAACCAAAGAATAATAACAGATATCCCAAAGCAAGGAGACTGAAAGTTATCATAAGATCTATATCCCAAAAAGAGATAGCAGTTGATATTTGTTAAAATGTTCAAGTATTGACTTACCATGCTTAGAGTCATAGTCCTATACCTGAAAGGAATTTACCAATACTATCCAGTGCCTCATCCATTGGGTGGGAGTCATATAAAACGTAATTCAAATGAAATTGAACTTATCACCATAGTGCTTTGCTACCATGAGATTTTTCAGTATATTAAAATAATACTCCTTAGTGAATCCTGAGCATATAACCATAAACATGCAATTTGTGTTCAAGCATTTGATTAACTCATTAAGTCAAAGCAAGAGAAAAAATTACACTTTCAACTACACCATTGAAACTGAATGAACAAACCCTTGACAAATCCATTCATAATCCATGGTCCATACACAGGATAGCAAAATGTCTTAATTTTTTTAGATTTCTTTCGATATCAATAATTACAAAAGCATAGTATACTTATTTCATACTATTCCCAACCCAACATGATTTCCTACATAATACCTTCAAAATCCTGCATTACCACTAACTCTACCTATTCTAAGCCTTCGAACCCAAAAAAAACAACAACCCTTAACAATGAACCGTCAAATCTCCTTTATAGGACAGGAGAGCAACAAAGCAATAGGCTACATTGTTCATTCCAAAATTGAATTTCATTTAGAATGAAATTGAAATTGACATTCCTCATCATTAGAAAAAACAATAATCAGTTCGAGGAATCAAAACAATTATACCATTGTAACCAACCAGAGCTAAAGACAAAAGAGCGTGGCAGGCACGCGTGCATCCACATCAACACACCACCCAAAAGTAACACACCCAGCAACTACAACTACTTGCAAGACACATGGCCTCGGTAGAGGCGACCGATCCTGGTCCTCGCTTTAGGAAGAAGTGAGACCAGCTTCCTTTTATCCGCTTTAACACATGATCTGGCAGCATGGCAGGACGCCATCATAGTTATTGGGGCAACTACGAGGGGCTCTTCATTGACCCCCAACAACTCAGTCATGGACGCCAAGTAACATTGGTAGTCTGAGTTAGTTTTGGACCCATCACCATCAGAACCAGAAGACAACACCAGTGGGGACTTGGAGGTCCTCATCCCTTTAAAATTAGCATCATGGATAGCCTTGAGCTTGCTAAGGACAGGTTGTACCCCGTGAGGCTACAAATTTGTCACCCCAAGTCTGGTCCTTCTGCGCATAGCCGAATGGTCCATTGCAAAGAACACCTCACAAAATATAGGAGAGACTCGACCACCTACAAACAAGACAACTCAAAATGTGATGATAATACCAAATAACACAATGAGCATTTATAGAGTTAATTGGTGCGAGAATATTAATTGCTCAAATGCAGAGCATTCAAGCATTTTAGTGGCTGATGTTGCCACCACAAATTATTCCTGGCTTGCGAAGGCACGTCGTACAACCCATCATTGCATTTATCAGGAGAACAGTGTTCGCATGCAGGAAATTCAAGTGAGGATCCACTGAAAAAATCTACGCCATTAATGAGAACAACTTCCAAAGAGCAAGAACTCCCAACGCGGATGAACAAGAACCCAAGAAAAATTGAACCGTTAATGCGGATCGAACATGGCAAGTCAGACGACTCAGATTGAGTCAACAATTGTTTGAAAACCCACATCAGTGCCCTAGGAGAACTATGCCCAATCACAACCCAAGAAAACAAGAGGTTGCAACTGGACTACGGGTCCCACCTAGCCTTGTTGCTTGAAGAACCAGGCCACTTGTCGCCTCTTCGCAGACCTCGCAGTACCCTTAGGGGCCTTTAATCTAATTGTGTGAGATCCGCGAGGAAGGATTATTATTGATCTCCCTCGTTAATACCACACGGGTAGTAAATTTTAAGTCCCACCACAATCCTTGTATGGTCCACATGATTTTTTTATCCTATGTTGAACAAACTATTACAATATATTTCTTATTTATGTACTTATTTTCCATACATGTTTATAAAAGTTTGAAATTATTAATAATATTAATTTTGGCAAGACATTAAAAGACTCTTGATTGTAAAAAATATGCATCCTAATGTAAAAATGCAAACAATGGAAGCAATGACTATACCACATAAATTTTTATTTAGTATCCAATTCAAAGAATCATGTTACCCGCTACCTTGAATTTTTTAGTATAAAAAGCTAAGGAAATGCTATAAATAAGATAATAAGTTGACTATTAGCATATACCAATTTTTATAGAGATGTAGATTGTTGGATGTTGTGGTTGTGTTTCTCATGATATGTGGTTGTCATTGATGTCAACACTATTGGCATTAATGTCTTAAAGGTTGTATATGTCGAGGATATTGAGAAAATTAGAATAAATATGTTGTAGATAGTCTATGAAGTTGTGAAGATCAGAGTGGTGAAAAATTTTGTACGTTGGTATTCTGAAGTCATGTATTAAAGGGTTTTTTGCTGAGCCTATCTAGTATATCCTCTGGAAGTTTCAAAGGTGTGCATCAAGATTGGAGCGAGTTATGAGTTTTTTTGTTCCTATAGTTATTTTGTTGCTATAGTTGGTGTTTCTGAAAGAAGAGAATGTAATTCTGGTGAATTGAATTGTTGTGTATGCTCTTGAGATGTTCATTGACGTATCTTGATCTAATACTCTATTATTGTGGTACATCGGCGTTGATTAGTGTGCTCGTGATCAAATATTTTTTCTTTCCATGTTCGAGTTTTCATGTTCTTGGTTGACATGATGGTGGTAGCATGTTGTAGATCCTTGTGGATTAATTTTTGAATGCTTGGCATGTTTGAGGATGTTGATTTAGGTCTTCATTATGTTGTGACCGATTTAGGTTGGTGCGCATTGAGATTTGTTCATGAATTGGGCTAAGAGTTTGTATTCATCTATATTATTTATTTTTGGCCGATAGAGTTGCTAATGTAAATTCATGAAGTGGATATATAAGAGTGATTGTTTTATTCATTTAGAGATAATGTATGTGAAGTCTATACGAGATATGTGTGAATAAAGATTAGATCATTCGAATGTAGAGCTTTTGAAGAAGCCAATTTCTCAGTTCAACCTCATCAAATGGATTTAATTTGATTACCTTATGTAAGGCAGTGAGCCTTCCCTTTGAGCAGTGAGCTCTAGGAAGTGTTCCTGAATGCATGTGCATTCCTTATTCATTTATTTTATACTTTTAACAAGGTATAAATTATGGATTAACCTTCATCGTGGTTTTTCCCCTAACAGGGTTTGTACACAAAAATCTTGGTGTTATGTGTGTTTCTGATGTGTTATTGATTCATGCTTTCACTGTTAATTATCAGATTTGAGATTAAAGGTTAATAAGGTTAAATAAGTTTCAATTTTGTAACAATTGATTCACCCTCCCTCTCAGTTGTCTATCCTTGTTTTCTAGCATAGATATCTTCCATTTCAAAACACACAAAACAATATTCAGTAGATAATCAACCATCTTTCATTTGTATAGTGATTAAATATTTTTCCCTATAGGAAACAAGTAGACTATATAAAGAAAACTAACAAAGCCACAACTACCCCTATTTTGTAGTTTGGTGTGCATTCCTTCCTCTCCCTAATCTTCTCTGATTATTTTGAAGAGACCAAGTGTTGTAACTAAACTATGGTTCATTCCCAGACATGGGTTAGTTCCCAGACATGTTATCGAGGGAGCTAGATGTTGGAATGATATTTTAATGACCGTCAATCATCCATCAATTGATCTTGACCGTTCCCCACAATCCTAACTGCTATGAATGAACATGATTGTTGATGGTGGCCATTTCATTTTAGCTTATAAGGTAGTTTAAAAGGAATATACTTATCTTCGATGTGGTTAATGAAGCCTTGACATAGTCTATTAGATTCCAAATTTAATTCTTAAAGGTCTACTTTAGATTCCAAGTGAAAATATAAGTTAACCTAGGCATCACTATCCATATTTGTAAACTACTGTGTTACACATGGATAAATTATTTCTAAGATATCTTAAGCAAATACAACAGATTTAGCAATAAATAGTGAGGTGTCTTATTAAACTATGCCAAATCCTCACTTTATCACAATAATTGCAAAGGATAAATCGACTTGGTTATTTTTTATATATAAATTGGGAAACCAAGGTCCCAACCCTATTACATAGCAAGCCCGGAGGATATGAAAAGAAAAACCAAAAAATAACTAACTATAAATAATTAATAGAAGAACAAAGAAAAATAGCACATAAATAACTAACAAACTACAAGAAAAAACTACAAGTTGCAGCATGTCTTTTGGGGAGTCACATATCCCCAAACTTCAAAAAGGAAAGAAAAAATATCATCCTTAGGGTATTTCTTTCTATCCTTCTTTAAAATGAGACTATCAAGATTACCCTTCAACCTTCTTTTCTAGAACTCCCACACAACATTCTGGAGTAGAAGCATAGAAGTAACCTATGGATCACCTTATTACTAAAATTAAGCACATTATTGATTCTTTCCTCCAAAGTTTCTAGAATTTGCTCCAAATAATTAATAGAATTGGTGTTATGGCCACAATGAGAACATAAATGCACAAGATCAAACTTATTTTCCACCTAAATTCCTTTACCCTTGACATCTTCCATGGCCACCATATCATTTCTAGGGACTAAATTCAATCATCCCCTATGCTAGAAGACTTAGTGTCATAAAGAACATTCATTTCTGAAAAAGGTTGACACCAAAATCATTGGAAAGAGAAACATCTTCCTCTTACATGAAGTCTTGAGAGTGACTGAATTCTTTGTTCCCACTATTGATACAGTCATTGTCCTTATGATCAACAAAGCCTTTGTTGTTAATTAGAAACAACTAATTCTACATTGGGTGTAGTACTAGGGGTAGTAGAAATTATGGCCACCAACCTATTAGATCTTCTTACAAGGTTCCCCTTAAAAGGTTTTCCTATAGCAATCTTATTATTAATAGTAGCAACAATAAGAATCCTAGTCGTTGTTGCCCACAAGTGAGGACTTAAATTTAGGGTTTTTACTCTTAGTCTTGGAGATGTCAACATCACTAGGAATGTTCACATGGATATGAGAGGCAAATTTCAATAGAGAACCAATGGAAAAAAGATAAGGGCAACCTAAGTCATCATAATCAGCCACAACTTTACCAAGCTCAAGATATCCCTCCACCACTTTACTAGGCACATCATCAAGTGTAATTTTTTGCTTGACAAGGAATGAGGAATGTTTGATAGATTTTCTCTTACCCTTAGGAGGAGAGGGATCATGCAAATCACTAAGATTCCTGTTGATGGTGAAAATGACACACACAATGTTAAAACAAAATATTTCTACTCTATTTCTCCTGAAAAAGAAAGACAACATGTAGTAGCCTAACTCCCAAGGTCCTGGTAGTTGGTTCTCAACTGTCTGGTGTCACTCAATCGGTTCATGCAATTGTAATGTTCAAGGGGCCTATGCTGGTAACAAAAGATTCAAGCTATGACTCATCTTATCAAACTGTTTCAGTAAATCAATGGGGTTTTCAAATAAAAGAAAAAGATAGACCAAAGGGGTAAACCAGTAAGTATGAATCAAATTTATCTAATATCTAGACATATACTTTCAACAATGAATGTTTTCTAACAGATCACAAAAACCAAAAGCATGACACAACCTACAAAATAATTGTACTATTGCATGCATCTCAGGTGCTTAATTCAATTCCACTATTCACATATCATAATTATTTCCAAGATTTCAAAACAACACACATTCATTCATCATCAAAATTATAGATCAACAAACTTTAATAACAATCTAACAAGATAATCTTTAAATCTGGTTTCTTCTAATGACTTTCATCACATAAGAAACTATCATGCTTCAGCACAATCACTGGCATTGAGATAGATTATAACTTATCAGCCTTATCAAATAAAACAACTCCATGCTAACACCATATTGCGTAAACCTGTAATTCTATTAACTATAAAAGATCAAGTACAAAGTATCTTTGTGAATCACTACAAAATTCTATCTCCTAAACTTAGGTAAGCCAATCCTATTCTCAATTAGCCAACCCTTACAATATGATACCCATAGGGTATTTATAACCATCTAAAAAGTTCAAACTTCACTTCTATTTTAGGTCATCCATCTTTTAGGGAATTAAAATTCTCTTGGAAACTCAGATCAATTCAATCTTGAGTTCTTACATTAGAACCTTAGTTTAAACTAGAGAATAGAAAATAGAAGAGGAAAAGAAGTCATGCACTCCAAAAACTGTCAGTGTTGCATGCATGCAACATGCAAAGAAGATTAAAATCAGGCATGCAAGGATTCATGCATGCAAAACTGGATCTACCATGAACTCATCGTAGCTGGTGAAGACTTGCTATAATGTGTCTATTTCTAGCCCATCAACCCAACTATCTTTAAATCTTATCTGATCCAATTCTGCTGCAGCAAACTCCCTCATACTTTTCACCTTTTTCAACTCTCTTCCAACAACTTTTATTTCCTCTTTAACATCCATTAACCGATCCAACATCAACTCTCCACCATCATCTTCTTTCTACATGAGTTCTTTAAATCTTTCATCCCATTTCTCTTTTATTTGATTCAAAGGCATGCCCTCTTTTGTAAATGTATTTACATCTAGAATAATGGCAATAACTACTTCCAGCTCTTCCAACTGCTCTATCAAATTATTAACAACTTCTTGGATTTCATCCTTATGTTTACTCAAGAAGTCAGTTCTAAAATGGAGTATTCGAGAAGTTTTCTCCACAAAATCCTTATTGTCCTCCTCAAGTATCGATTGTTCCAAAAGAGTAGTCAATGGAAATGCACTCAATCTTTCTAACTTTTGACTGTATTCTTTATACTCTTCTCCTTGTTTCTCCGATGCCTCAATGTATTGATACATTTCTTTTACTAACCCTTCTATGTCCTTGCAGGCTTCAAAACCTTCTACCAAAACTTCACCCACCTTCCGATTTAACTTTTCCACCCATTGGTCCACCATCTCTGCTTTGCCTTTTACTTGTACCAAATCATCTACCTCCTTTTTGCTTAACAAAATAGGAGTCTTAATGGCTGCTACCTGTTGTGATCTTGGAGAGGAGACACTCTTCAAGAATGAATGTAGTTGATCCAATTGAGCTTTAAGCTCATCCTTCTTTTGCTTATCCTTGATCATTCTTGACTTGGTTGTTGAAGCCACCACATCAATCAAGTTCATCTGCTTATTCCTAGTGGGCCTTCCCAAGTTGATAGTACTCAACTGATAATTTGTTAGCTGCATGTCCCCTACCTCCTTTTTTGTCATTGGCATGGCACATTCAGCAACAATTTCTCCTTTGTCTGTGAGTCGGGTAGAATGTAGAATTTTAGCCTTCCTTTTAGGCCTCTCTTGCTCAATCCCCTTCATCATATCCTCCCAATTGAGAGGTTGTGGAGGTGTTACTGCCCTCTTCTACAGGTCCAATTTTAGCCATGTAGGAGCACTTGGAGTAGTAGTCATCATAGAGGAAGAGGGAGCAATAACTGTAGAAGGTGACTGCATATTTACTTGGGATTGAGAGTCAACCCTCGCTTTCTCTTGTTGTTCTTGTAGTATATGCATTTGCACAAGCTTTTCAGCCTCCTCTCTATCCTTCTATTCTATTATTTTCTTATCTTCTTCTTCTTTCCTCAACCTTTCTTCTTCCAACCGATCCTTCTCAAGATCCTCTTTTTCTAGCTTCTCCTTTTCCACAACTTCTAGCCTTTCCTTTTCTAATCTTTCTGCCTCCAAAGCTTTAAGTTTTTCTACTTCTGCTTCTTGCTCTTGCTATTTCTTAACCAGCTCTTCGGCATCCCTTTTCTTTCTTAAACTTTCTTCTTCTTCTTCTTTATGGCGAGCTTCTTCTACAAGTTTTATTTTGGAAAGCAAGATTTCCCTGCCTTCTCTTCCTCAAGATCATGAATCTTGTGTATTAGCTCCAACTTGTCATTCTCTGCTTTAACTTTAAGCTCATGTTCTTGTTGCTTTCTTTGCTTCTCTTCTTCATCAACTGCTGCCTTAATTTGTTTAGCCTTTAATTGTTGCTGGTGAAGTAGAGCATCAACTTGTATCTTAGCATCCATTTCCTTTTGCTTCTCTGTTGCAACCCTTGCATCAGAATTTCTTTTTTCCTCTTCAAACATCATCCATTGCTCTTCTTGTGTCAAAATCTGCTCCACATTCTCCTCTAGAGGCATGTTTTCTTGTAAATCCTTTTCTGACAGAGTCTCATCTGAATCTGTCTCTATCTCTAGAACTCCTTCCTCCACCTCTTTTCCCTTAGCAGTTTCAGCCAAGCTATGAAGAGTTCCTTCTTGAATTTCTTTACTTTTCTTCCTTGTAATTGGGGCTTGGGCGAATGATTCACCTAATGTAGGTGTTGAAACAATAGATCCTACTGGAACATCTCCTTCTTATGTTTCCTCTCCATCATCTACCACCTCAACTTCTATTTCTTCAATGTCCAGAGGAAGGAATTCTAATGGCTCTTTGGGAGGTGTCTTTCTCTTAATTCTCTTGTATCCTTTACCCTTTTTAAGAACTAGTCCTTGAGAAGCTTGAGTTCTTAGCACTAACCATTGCACACTTCTATCCAACACTGTCCTTCCAATCTTCTTAATATCAATTGTTTCTTCAGCATCCCAATCAATTGGATCTAGGCTCTTGGTGCCAATGTTCAACGCTTCATAGGATGGATCCAACACCATTCCATCATCCACCAAGGTGTCAGGAATTTTTTCTTTAACACCAAGCTTTGACATGAGTGAAATAGACAATCTTTCATAATTCTTCTTTCTTAAGTCATACTCATCCTGCTGGTCACTCTAGAAGTCTTCTAACAAATTAAAATGTCTAGTGAACACTGAAGGTAATAAGGCATACATGTTCTTCTTTGGATCAAAATACTTATGAGCTGTATACAATCCCAATTTGAACTGTATCAACTCACTACAGACCACCTTTGCTCCCTTCAAGTGTTGACAGTTATATTCACCCAACTTCATGGGAAATTTATGACATCCAGTTTTATGCTTAATCCCAAACCGAGCATTAACTCCAATAGCTTGATATACAAACTCCATTAGCATCATCCTGTTACTGCAACACCTTAGAAGTAAATGTGGATGGCCTTCAAAAGCAAATAACCTAAAGTATGTAAATTTGGGGTATTGGATGTACCAACATCCCCATTTAGCAATGAATGCCATGGCTTCTTGACTTAACCGGTATCCTGCATCTCCATTCAATTGATTGATGACCACATATAAAAATGCATCATTGACTCTTCTAAAATGAGTCTCAGCAACTTGAAGAGATAATTTGTCATAGTGCTCCCATACCTTCTTTTGTCCATCCAAGGCTCCCATTATCCCCACTCTGTTCAAACCTGGGAAAACACCCAACCTTGTTGTGACATATACAATGTAAGAAGTCATAAAGAAACACTTGGTTTCTCTGATCCTAGTTAACTAATCATGTATGGCATCAAAGACAATCATTGACCAATCAAACTGTTGTTCTCCTTTCAAGATGGTCTGAATAAAAGGAAACATCCACTCCTTGAAGTAAAATGCATCCCTCTTCCCAAACACCCTAGACAACATCACAATCAACCTTGATACTTCTTCATAGAAATCTGCCCTCTTTGGCTGGTCTGCAAGCTTGGTTAGAGATTTCTTTTTTGTCTTCAACCACTTCTTGTTCAAGTGAGATTTATTCGATCCCTTATACCTACTATATTGCTCCAAGGCCTCTGCCTCATTCAATTACACCAAGTTCTTTGGATCTGGAACATTAAATATACTTTGAAATGCTTGAGGATTGAGATTAATAATCACATTGTCTTGTGAATCCATGCATAGTCTGGTAGCAGGATTGTAAGCACTGGCTACTCTCATGATTAACTTCGGGCACTAGACAGATATAGGAAATAAAGTGATATGAGCTAACCTAGACCTGACAATTCTTTTTGTAGTCAGTGTAATATCCTTGTCAAATGCTTTTGAATACCACTCCTCAAAATTGTATTGACCTAAATTGGTATCAATGATATCCGACCAATTTGATTCCACCTTGCTCACCTTCACAATTGGACTCCTATGATTATACCTTAAGGTATAAGGTAGTTGTTCTGGCTTTAACTTCTTTGGTTTTGATGCTACCTTTGTTGTTTCCGTAGGCTGGTTTCTTCGAGCAGCTTCCCGTGATGTTCCTGACATCTTTCAACTTTCCTGGAAGCAAAGACCTCTAATTAGATCTTTAAATATCAATACCAAAACATGCTCTAAAAATCATACCTTTCATATATGCACCGGAGGCGAAACCAAGCAGAAACACAACCTAAAATAGTCTCTTTTTACAACACTGCCGGACTCGGAGCCAAAATTGATATAGAAATTTCACTAATGATGAATGGGCTCGGAGTCAGAATCGGGGAGGTTATCGGAACCGGGATCGGAATGGGAAACGGATTTGGATTTCTTCAAATTTTCATTTTTCATATTGTATTTCCATTCCATCGCCGCTTCTGACTTAGTCATCGCTATTTTGAAGGAAGATTTTCCCATTATGCATGGAGTCAGATATAGGATGAAAATGGAATCGATACCTTTTGTAAAACAAAACTCTCAAGTTCAAGATTGATTCTGATCCCATCTCCGCCTAGGTTGACCATGACATCATCAAAGATTTTATCGATTTAACCTATAACTCCATGACTAAAACCAAGGTTGTATTAGATGAAAAAGAGGCTGTAAAACACTATACTCATATGACCATGGGGAATGACTGAATCCTAGGGTATCATATTTTAATCATTTAAAAGTGATCACAGAAACCTACAAAACCCTAATCTAATAAACACGATAAAAACTAGGGCACAGATTTAAACCTTGCCATTTATCAGAATGAAAAACGTGACAAAACCCTAAGTAAAAACAATGAATCAATTTACCCTAACTCACTGTAAATCTCTAATCTACCTCACTGTAAGTTTCTAATCTAACTAAACACCATTTAAAACCTAAACTTAATCTAACTCACTGCAAACCCAAAATAGCACGATGCAATCACGACTAAAGCATGAAAGCGATAGTGCCCTAAAATAGAAAGAACTAGAAAAAAAAGTAAAAGAAACAAAGAACATAACCGGACAAACAAAAATAAAACAAGACCCTACTTAAAAAAGGACGCGAAGAAACACAAATCCATTTAGAAAGAAATGATTCAAAGCATGAGTAGATATAAAGCAAAATGCAACAAACACGACCACAAATAAACGAAGAACAATAATAAGAAACCCTACCTCAGATGCAAAAGAACCCAAGCTAACCTTCGAACTGGTTCACACGTAATATCCTTCCTTTCTTTTGATCAATTTACTCAAATGAACTCCACTACTGCTCTCTCGTGCTCTTCAATATCTCAATAATGATAATAATGATCCATTTAGTCCCTAAATAAGGTAAAAAATGAAGATTTCTACCTACATGAGCAGCTGCCATTAATACCTTAAACACAGTAAAGGTGGAGTTGGAACTAAAAGTGAACGAGCACTTCACTGTAGTGTAACTTCAGTCAAGAAGTCAACGACCCAAAAGTGGCGGGGGCAGAATTAAAATGGAAACTGCTTCAAAAATTTAAGAAATTTCCAAACATCATTCCAATTCTGGTTCTGAGTCCACGAACCAAACACAAGCCAAAACCAAACACAAAAATTAAAGCAAAAGACTGACATAAAAAAAGTAAACACAAAGACACCGACTAAAAACAAAATACAAACAGTGGAAGCGGGGGCGGAATCGATTATGATTTTGCAATTCTTGATAACGACCAACTTAACACCCACTCCGGCTCTGGTTCCACTAAAGAAAAAACAAACAACCAAAAGAAAAGACCGTCAGGATGAGAACCAAAACAAGTTTCAAAGGAACTTTCAAAACCTGATTCAGTTCTGGTCCCGGCTCCGACAGACTAAACCAAAAACAAACAAAGTGTTAGAAGCAAAATGACTCCAAACTTTGTTTAAACAACAACAAAGGATAAAGAATAACAAGGGGGACCCATTTTGACCAAGGCAAAAGATGGGGTGGTTACGCAAGGCATAACAATTCCCACCTTTAGCTTTGATAAGAATAGGGGTAGGGAATAGATTGGACTTTAAAATAAGAGAGCTAATGAAATTCTAAGAGAACATAGCAAGGTGGACTTATGGAGTCTAAAAATTAATCCCTCGTGTAGAGGCATCACAAATTTATCCATTAAGACCTCCTTACCAAAACACTTAAGAGAACTTAGGAAAAAATAAGGAAAACAAGCAATCTTATTATGTTTAAGATGGTCATGCGAGAAATGGTAATGAAAAACACATTTAAAACTACCTTCAACACTGAAGGACTTAATTGGCACTCTACTAAACTCATCATTCAAAACCATTCTATATTTCGATGAGTTCTCCCCTTTTCAAAATTTGTTTGATGGTTTCCGTGTCCATCATTTAGCCCTATTAATGACCTTCCTACCTTCAATATTCAACCTAGTAGCAGCTTTGATGGTTTCCTTTGAAACAAGAAATCTAACACCGCCCACAATAACCATTTTATCTTTTTATGAAGCAGCAAATTATTTTGAAAGGACTTGACCAGAGCAACATAGGGACTCAAAGTAGGGAGCAATTCTACCCTCTTAAAAAATGTCATAGTATGGCATTATTTCTCACCTACTTAGGGGATGTGAGTTTAGTGTGGCATCATATATCCCCTGTAGTATCTAAACCCTTGCAAAAAATATTAAACTAAGAAATATACATTTGGAACTTAGTAGGAAGAAAACACAAGCATTCACCTAAGATAATAGGCTTCACAAAAATTTGAGGCTTATTCACTATCATGCAAAACTAACCTGTTCATACGATCATACCATGGAGAAACCTCCCAACCATAAGTGACTTGATTGAAGTGAATATATCATTATTTTTAAGTAAATGCATATTTATGGAAGCTTGGGCATAATAATTAGAAGGACCAGAATTACCAATACTAACATTATCCAAGCAACCTGCAAGGGGTTCATCACAAGACTATTTAATGACATCAATTTGGTTGAAGGAAATAGCATCCATTTGAAGAATTCCTCAAACATAATCACAAGGGATAACAACACCCCTCTTGAGCCAAAGCAATATGATACATAGACACCAACACTGATCACTAGGGTAAAACTCAATACCCTTCCCCAAGCACCCATTAAATGACAATTTCATTATTTTATTGATAAGGTTATTGATAATACTTTGAGAAGTAAATCAACTTCATATAGACTGATATGGCCCAATGACATTAAAAATATCAACTATGCAATCATATAATAAGTCATTAATAGAAAAAGGAAAAGATAAAAGCCAACAACTAATTAAGCAAGGATCATATAGAGATGTCATATTAGGAAACCTCTAACAAATTCTATGGTGCAACGAGCCATAGTATTATTAAACTCACATCAACAACAAAGTGTTAGAAATGGGAAATCTTCCTTTGATGACATACCCTTTAGGTTCCAATTCATAAGCTCATATGCATGCCCAAGTTTTTCCACTTGTTTAATCCATTTCCAAATGAGCAATTTTCCAAGCGTGAAGAATGAAAGAATAAACCCAAAAACATGTATGATAGTAGAGGGAGTAGTTTATTTTGCATTGACTCTTCATTACAATTCAAAGTATCATGTATTCCTTCTCCCATAAAAGTTTTCATGGGAGGAAGGGGAGAATATTTCTAGTATTAGACACATCTAGCCTATCACCATTTTTGTTAGAACAAAAGAGTAAATGCCAATGCCAAATCCAACACCATTTATCATAGTGACCCTTTGTTGGACAAGGAAACACCAATGTCAATATTCACTACTCCAATCAATGGCTTCTATCCTTCTTTTTTTCCAAATATAGCTTGTAGGCCACCTCTATGACCACCCATCTCACTATCAATGTTGCCATCACTAGCCCAACTATTCAATGGTCATTTTTCTAGTGACTCCTTTCTCACTCTCTTGGAGGACAAACGTGACATTATTTAGGATATTCAATGCCTAGATATTTTCTGGAAAGCTTAAAGGTCAAATATATAGTGGCATAAAACTCAATGTTATAGGAAATCATTCTTAGCCAAGCCCAATTGGTTCAATTCCTATGGATAGAAGGGGGTTGATCATAAGGAAGTGTTGAGATTCCTAAGCATCTCTTTTACCTTTTAGGTATCTCCTTCCTCTTTAAGGAAACATATCATTTCTAGAGCTGAGAAAAATGATCATATTAAATTATGAAGCCCCTTTCTTTGGCAAGGAGATTCCATGTGTGTTCAAAAATTCTTGTTGCACATATTTCCATTACTCATGTTGCTAAGAACCTTGCAAATCCTCATATTTGAAGATTGAAAAAATCCAAAGGAATATTTTATGGCCTCCCTTTAACCAAGGAAAATGGTTTCACAAAGTATCCTAGGAGTTTTATTATTTCCCTCATGACTATAATAGGCTTGGATTTATTTATATTCACTACTCTAAATGGTGCCATAATAGGCTTTGCTTGCTTTATATTCACTACTCTCAATGGCACCATAATTTTAAATTTAATTAACATACTCTAAAACCTAACTAAACCAGGTTGTAGCTCGTCAAATTGGACAAGTGAAAGGTCAATACCAGCGCTGAGGAAGAGTTTGGAGGAGTGAAAAAAATGTCAATACCAGCGCCGACGAAGAGTTTGGGGCTAAAACAAGGTCAATACCAGTACTGAGGATGAGGTTGAGGGCACTCAAGGAAAATTGACGACCAAGGGACAATGAGTAATCTAAGTTTGGCACCCCCATTCTCTTTAACCTGCAATTTAAATGCCTAGATTCCAAAGATATTCTCATACATTGGCGCCCCCATTCTCATAAAATGGTATAAGATAAGACAGAAAAAATAAAATAGCTTAGTCTTTCACATTTTTATAGTGATTACTAGAGGCACATAGACCAATTCTTCATAATAGAAGAATTTGATCATACTTTTCCAATGATGGCATTATGAGAAAACCTTAGGTTAAATGAATAATTCCTAGCTAAGTTCTTGAAATCATGTCCAACCGTATAAGAGAAGACCGCTGCTATGTGTACTTGGATAACATGGGGAAAGGCTCTTTGGGCTCTTTCATCAATCTATGTATTGTTAAATTTTAACACCTAAAAGTGAGAATGAATAATCTTTCCTAGGATGGTGGCCAATTATGCTTCTCAACACCTAGATTACAAAATCCTTGTCAATATCATTCCATCACAATTAAACCTATTGCTTGAGTTATAGTCATAGAGGTAAACAAATTGGCTTTCTTGATAGTAGATACATTCTAGACAATTCAATCCTTGCATTGGAGATTGTTGAATGAGCCCAACAAACTACTCATGATGCCCTTACTATTAAGTTAAAAGTTTGACAAGGCATATGATTGCATCAAATGTCCTTTCATTTATAAAAGGCTCAAATGGATTTATTTTCAACCCTAAGTTATTATCAGACATTCAAAATTACAAAATACCAGTTAATGAAGAACCTTCATTTGAAGGTGATGTCGTCATGACCTTGGAACAAAGAACCTTCATTCAAAAATGATGCCATGTCAAGACTTTCAAATGAAGGTATTTTTTATTTTAAATATTTCATGTCCAAAATGCTTTATAAAAGGAACCTTGGCATGAAGGACCTTCAAATGAAGACCTTAATTCAAAGGTCCTTCATTAGAAGATCCTTCATATGAAGTTTCCTTTAATTCCATCCCATTATAGCTCTTAGAATTGTTAGAGATATTTTTGTTTCGAAGTAGAGATTGGACCATCAAACAGTGTCACCATGACTCTGCCAAGATATCCATCAAATTCATAAACCCTGACTTAACAACCACAAATTCAGAAGAAAATTGCCCCTGTCAGCCCTAGGGCATCAATTCAATGCCAAGTTTCTTGATTTAAAAGACCCCTAAATGCAATGAACCTCTATCATACCATGATGCACACCAATCCACCGAGTTACAGTTCCAAGACAGTGGGTGGATTGGTGGATTTCATTTCTATTTACCCCTCAAACCCTTACATAGGCAAAACAGGGCAGTTCCTGTAAATTTGGTAAAGACGTGCCACTCCGGTCATCAAAATTCTTTACCAGTTCCTTAATCTTCCTACTCAAATCATCAGGTAAGGCTTGAAAACCTTGCAGTGATTTTACAAAAACTTGAGTAGGCCTTAATGATTGGGGCTTGTTGTTTGCATCGAATCTAGAGGCCTTATACATAACATCTAGGTCATTGGCCCTAGGGATCCACTTCTCAACTAAAGGAAAAACTAATTCCTGATCCTTAGTAATGTTTCTTATTGAATCTAAGAATAAAGAATATAAAGAATAAACTGATGGTAATCTACCATCAACTCCTTAATTCAAATGCCTAAAAACTGTGTCTACAACTTCATTTTGCTTGGCAACTGCTCCCTTCTCACTTGCTTTTAGAGCTGCATGTAGCTCTCTAATCTTATTAAGCATCTACTATTTGGTGGGATCTACAGAGTACTCAACCTCCTCTTCAACTAGCTCTAATGAAGGACTAGGAGCAAGAGTCTGGATGGGGGACCCAGGAGTAGAAACAATTGGAGAAGTTGGAGGTACTGATCTTGATGTAGAACGTATGGCCAAGGTACCAGGAGCACTAGAAGACTCCCCCACATGTCTATACTTCAACCTGTCTACCTCAGTTTGCTGCTCAACATTCCTTTTCTGCATTCTACTATACTCTCCAATAATGGTGTTATACTTCTCCATCAAACTTTTCTTCTCAGCTTCTTCTATTTTAGCTGTCTTTTGGGCCAATTTGGCCACATTTACAATCAAGTTTGTAGCTTATGTAGTTGAAGTTTTAGAAGCTCTTTTGATTATTAACCCTCGCCTTAGGTTTGGGCTAATATCAGTAACATAGGGCATGGGCCAACCTAAACTTAGGAAGTAATAAAGTTAGGAAAAATATTTAACTCAATTTATAAAAAGGGGCCCGGCCTAGACAAAACAATGAGACATAAGTCATTTTAATACCCACTCCAAAAAGGTAATGGCTGAATATATCTCACCCAAGCTTTTACATGGAACATTACAATTTTTATGAAAGCCAAGGTAAAACATACCCAACCTTAGGTTCCTCCCAAACAATGTAGCAAGCCACGAAAAGGGAAAAACATAAATGGAATTCAAAGAACAAGATTTGAAACTCCATCAAATCCACCATGATGCACACCAATCCACTGAGTTACAGTTCCAAGACAATGGGTGGATTGGTGGATGTCATTTCTATTTAGCCCTCAAACCTTTACACAGGCACAACAGGGCAGTCCCTGTATTTGATTGTTTAATCCCACAAAACAGTGATTGAGAACTTCAAAACAAATGCAAATGAAAAGGAACACATATATTTATCTACACCAGTGATCTCAGAGCATTTCAAGCTTATATGGATCCATACAACACAAAAGAACTTCAGAAAAATTGTAAAAACACAGAAAATTGCTTCAAGAACGTGGTATCTGATATGAAATTTTGGTATCAACTCCTCCTACAATTGCAATGGGATGGGAGTACAATATGATAGAAGTGGGATAAAAAATGCATTGTTTGAAGCATCAAACTAATATGCAAATATGAAAGAAAGTGCTAACCCCTTAAACTAAAAAAGTTTCTTTTAACTTTAAGTTTGTTGGGCAGCCAATTCTTTTAAGTTATCAAATCCTACCATCATACATAATCAAAATGGTGTTGTTTCAAATGACTATGAGCACTAACTTTCACTATTTGAAGATGTTGAAACCTTGTCATAGAGAATTAGAACATTGGTAAACTTATGATGACTTTACCAAGCCTAATACACGCTCCCTCCCCATTCACCACTTAGACATATGGAAATTAAATGTAAATTTTCTGCTATTTTTAGTCATGTAGGTGTCTAATAAACCACTTGGTGGTGTTTCCCTTCAACTTTATTTACTTGAATGAAGAGAAAAAGTCCTTTGATTACAATTAGAGAATACATTTGATGCCTTGGTTGTGTAACTGGTGGACCATAGTCACATAAACACTTGTTACAAAGTTTGGGAGTTAAAATGTTAATTAGATTTGATTTGTGATGGACACATTTGGACGGTAGTAACAATAACTTGCAATCTATCAAGACTTGATTACCTTATAACCTGTCAAATTCTAGTGATGAAATGATAGATTAATCGTCATGTCACCTTTGGATCACATCACCATGAAATAACTTTATCCAACATCCTTATGAGTGCAGGTACCACCAAATAGGTATTTGTCAGATTTGTCTTCCTCGAGCGAGGGAAATTCAGGAAGAGAAGAGGAAAGTGAGACATGTAGTAGGTCTAAAAGAGGGAGACCAACTAGAAGTCAAAAGATTAGAAGAAAATTTCGTAAACGCATGGAATTTTTTCTTGCTGAAGGGGGGTCATGTTCTTATGATGATGAGAGCATAGGCAACATCGAGGTGCCCTTGAGGTACAAACATCTACGAAAATAATGGGTACCCAAGGAACTTCCTCCAATAAACACTGATCTTTGTGTCAATGAGAGGATATATCGCATAGCACCATCGTCATTACATGGTTTGGGCCTATTTTGCATGGATGACATAAAGGTCTGTTATGACAAATTTATTGAGTTGATGGAGTATGTTGGACCCTGTTACAGTTACAAAGATTGGATGCAGCTGGTTCGATATATACGAAGTATGCATAGGTATGCACTATCAACAAATTATATACAACTAAAAGATAAGGATCAAAATAAAGGAGTGGCTAGGTACATTGACGGGATGCCAAAAGCATCAGGGAATATTGCAGGGTTTATAAATAGTACACAACTTGGGTCAACAAATAAGCAACCTAATTGTATATTCAAGGTGCGAGAGGGAAATCGTGTATTCGTATGTGTGATAAAATCAATAACTGCAAGGGAAGAGTTGCTAATTGATTATAATTTGAATTGCTCAGATACAATGACAATTACTATGGGGGTGGTATGTTCTATATACCATTTTACCCAACCTCCAATTAATGACTCCAATATACCATTTTATTACTATGTTTTTTTTTGTAAGTCTAATGGTTTCATTTCAATAATATTTTTTATATTTAATTTTTGTCACAGAGGAACATTGATCATACTAGGAAGGCTCTAGCCCAGAGCACAGATCATGATCCATCTTCATGTGCTTCTATTCGACATGTTTACCTCATTATAATTGTACAAATTAGATACAAGCAAAATGTTTTATTATTATGTTTTTTTCATGAGTTTATTGGGTTAATTTCTATAATGTTTTTAATATTCTTGTTGCAGTTAGCTGATCGGGGAAAGGCACCTGCAGTACAGGAGAACATCCATATGGAGGTGGAGTCACTATTATGTGATGATGACATTGCATTTTCCAAAAACCTTGTGGATATGATGAGGAAGGCCCAAAAAAAATGCAATCAAGAAATCCTTAAGTTGGTATTCGTAGTGCCTCAAATAGATGAGATAAGAGAAAGGGTTAAACTATTGTTTGAGAGAGCACAGAACTTGCAAGTAAGCTGTCATGAGATCTTTAATTATAACATAATTTCATTCATGGTTTTATATTTTGTACTCTTTTATGTCATGAACTAAAATATGTGTTGTTTTTACAGGATTATTTGCGTCCTCATCATGCTGCTGGCCATGATCAAGGTACTACAAGTGTTTCCTGGGAAGTAGGGGATGGTACAAGTGTCAATCCCAATCTTCTTGCACATACAACACTTTATTTGGCCCCATCATCTGTGCCTATATTGTTGACTGAAATGTCTCCAACACATACCATGCAAGCATTCAGTAGTCCACCATCTAGTAGCGAACACATGCCACCACATGTGTCAGTACCTGTGGATACAGAGCCCACTAGTACTGGTGATGTTTTAGTAGCATTTCCTGGATCTTCCCGTATTACTAGTATGGGAACATTGCTGGTCACACTTGTGGTGACCGAGGATTTCCTTCTCATAAAGATAGAGAAGGTCCCAGGTACTTTAAAATATTTTAATTATTATTATATATAATCCAATTGAAATTTACTTATTGATCACTCTTTATAGACTAATGATCCCATGATCATTTTGCAGGAAATGATGTTTTTTATAAACATCTAAGTGATATTACATTGGAGCTCTTCGGGCCCACCATACGTACACGGTGGAATGCCCAAAATCAAGATTTAAAGGATGAGCTCATTAACTGTTTAGTTGTGTTGTTCGGTGATAAAACATTCAACTGAACCAAGGTCCTTAAGAAAGCTGGTACCTATCTAAAGTATGTGAGGGACCAATATAGGTCACATTTAGAGAAGAACAGAAATTATGAGCGTCCCCCCATGATTTCGGAAAGGGAGTTGAAGGACTTGGTGTTGGTTGGAAAGGAGAAGGCTGAAAAGAAGAAAGGAAAGACACCACTGGGCCAAGCAAGGTATGTGATACTATCAACAATTTAATTATATACTAATTACTCTTTCTTTTTACATAATCTAACGTATTTCAATTTTTTCATAGGCTGCCCGACACATCGAAGGCAATGAAGGCAAGACTAGAAAAACATGGGCAGCACAAACTTGGCTCTAATGGTTATATGAAAACAACCACACGATTTGTAAGTATCAATAAATGAAATATTGCATCCAAATAATAAATTGCAAACAATTTTGGTTTTATCACACCATGGAAGAAAAATTCATGATCGCATGCAAAAATGTAGGGCTTTGATTTCAACAGAGTGCCTACAGAAGAGGACCTGAAGATTGCCTTCCACCAAGGCTATGGAGCCCTGACTAAATAGCTAAGAGTTTCGACTGGGCAAACACAATCTTCTACTGTATCCAACATGCAAGTAAATAAACTCAATAAAGTTTATTTCAGATTGAATACTTGTGCAATCTGTTCAATATTAATTCATACCATAATAATGTGCCTATTTGTTTTACACAAATAAGCAATGATAATACTGCACATGACACTGGAATGTAGCCTAGTGAGGGTGGAGCGCAACCTACCAATGAAGGCCATGGTGTGCATCTCGGTACTGGATGTATTCATGTGTTATACAAAATGTAGTATGGATTAATACAATTAAACATCTTTAATTGCATTTGGTGTATTAATCAATGTAACCTTTCTTGTTTCAACTTTAGAGCATGTAGAGCGTGATCAACATGTTGAGCATGATCAGGCTAGACAAGATCAGGAACATGATGTGGCTCCATCAGGTAAAGAGGACCACTCTAATGTTATTTTAAACATATTTAATTGCAATTGGTGTATTAATTAATGTAATCTTTCGTGTTTCAACTCCAGATCAGGATTTAGAGGGTGTTCAGCATGTTCAGCATGAGGCTATAAGACAATATCAGGAACATGATGTGGCCGATTCAGGTAAAGAGCACCACTCTGATGTTCTTTTAATTAATGAAATACTTGTAACAATAATAAAAAAACATATCAATTTAACATTTATTTGCTATTGTAGCAGACCCCCCCTTGCAGTCGTGTCCACGTTGTGAGTACATGACTAGGCATACATTAAGATCACGAGCAGAGCTCGGAACAACTGACGGGGGGACAAATGATTTTGAAAATGATACTCCACTTCAGCTTTATTTAGCTGCAAAAAAGTAACAAAAAAAAAGTGATTGTAATCATATTATGACAAGTTGACAACCATATTTTTGATAATATGTAAAAACTTAAAAGATAAATGTTATATGTTAATGAATGAATGTGAATATCTTAATGAATAAATGTTATATGTTAATGAATGAATGTTATATTTTATTAATGGATGAGTGAATGAATGTTATATGTTATTAATGGATGAATGAATGATTAATGTTATATGATCGGGTATGGGGAATTGAGAGTAATGTGAGGGGGGGGAGGGATGGGCCAAATGAGCTTCCACCTTCACGCGGTTGGCCCTGTTAAGTAGAGAATATTAAACTATTCTCAAAACAAAGAGAAGCTCAATAAGGTAAGAAACACACTTTTCAATATAATAAATGCATCATTTGAAGCATCAAATCAATATGCAAAGATGAAAGAAAGTGCTAACTTTTCACTATGAACATTGTGTTGTGTGTGGATTTGGATCATAATGTAATGTTTTTTTTTTAGTGGTCTCTAAAATTTGACTTTTGTGCATAACAGGTTAGTGGAAAATTTAACAGCTCTAAAGGGTTTAGAGGCTCAATTGAGATAGATACACGGATATTTGGATCTTTTTGTTGATGGGAGGCTTCCACCTAACCATGAAATTTTGTACCATCTACAGGTATGCTAAAATATATCTACTTACATTCATTCAACTTACTGTAGTATAATATTTGATCACAAAAATCTCCTGTTCATTATACTTACATGGATTTTCATGCCCTATTCCAAAGCAGATGTTTTGAAACAAGAAAGAAGGATGCTGGCAAGGGTTAAGGAATTTGGATTTACACCTGCCAATTGCATAGTTTACTTCATTCATCCAGCGTATTGCCTATGCGTTTCACAATTGTTGGAATCATATACTATAATTACAGAACTAATAAAATTAAAATATGTAAGTTTCAAATATGGCATTACATATCTTTCTATGAATTTTTGAAAGAAAATATCAAAATGGAGAAGTATTAACAAATTAATCTGCATAATTTCTAAGAGATCAGGGAATTTTTTTGCAGAGTTATCTTGAATATATTTAAGACAAAAGTAACTTATAGAGATTGAAGCAGAATATCGGTAGTCTAAAATCACCAGTCAACACATCTTAGTAGTATCTCAATTCAAGAGAACTAGGTCCACTATCCATTAGCCAATAAAACGAATAAAATCAATTCATAAGATTATTTTGTTCTAATAGGGTTGACTAGTTGCTTCTTTCTTTTTGATTGTTAGGAAGTCATCAATATACACTTGGTTTTCCCGCCTTCTCTTGCCTCGTGGCCAGAGAGTTTCTGCAGAAGGCATCAAAGTAACCTTCAAGATTGACAATGGCAATGAGTACAAGGTCAATATAGCTTAATGCTAATTGGGTATGATTTTATTTGTTCAAGACCGATTTACATTCATTTTCTGCTCACACTACTTTTATTTACATTTATGTTTTTCTAATATCCATTTTCCTTTACATTCATATTCTTCTATACATATTGTGTTTACAATAATGTTTTCCTTAATTTAATCTAGGGGAGAGGACCGGCCAGTACCTGAGCAACTTTCAATGTCATGCTGTTAGGATTTCTTATGAAGCTAATCCAAAGTTTTTCATTGCTGCTCGAAGCCATATTCCAGTGCTTTCTCTACGAAGCCCACATGATCCCCATCAGGTATCTTCTTTTTGTAGTCTCTAAATTTCTTAGAATAAATCAACAACCAGTTTGTCTAAATGTGGCTCCTTGTTTACACATTAATATCTCTTTTGGCAGCAATGGATCAAATTGGATTCATGGGGTCTTAAAGAAAAGGCTCTCAAACATGAAGAGATCAAGAGTGGGACCAAGTAAAACCATTCATAATCATGCTCATATTGTTTTATTGACTGTCTAAGAGCTAAGTATCCAGGATAACATTCTGTATTTTTCTATTGAATTTCTAGAGAGAATAATTTTGGGTTTGCAATCCTATTTTTTAATACACTAGCTAAGTATCCAAGATGCACTGTAGGTACTCTTTCTCACCAAATTGTTCATTTTCCACAAATTTAAATTTTAGTGTGTAGTTTAATATTCACTAGTTTGATTTTTTCTTTTTTAGAAAAATTAGAATCTAGTTTGTAGGTTGTTCTTGTTGTCCATGACAGTCCCCTTGATCTCATGACTCATAATAGGTATTATATTTTGCTCCAATTGTTGATCAACATAAAATGTGGCCATCATAATATCATCCATAGCCTCCATATTCTACAATTATTCATTGCTCATTTCTCATACATAGTAACCAAATAATGCAGGCCTAGAGCTTGGACTACAAATGTATGCAAAAAATGATAAATCCCTGCCTCTGTAAGCCTAATTAAACACAACAACTGACATGTTTGATATTTAAACAGTCATATGACTGTCCTTTTTCTATCTTGTAAACACTTACTCAATGCATACAATAATTTATTGAAATGCAAAGTTGAATGGCCTCTTAACTCTTGACACTAATGTCAATGCATTTGTCCAAATAGGGTTAATCATATTGTGATCTAAATTTTCGTAATGAAGTCTTCCAATCTGAGCATTGATGACAATCCATCTTGTCTTTTACTACCCCTATTAAATGCTCATCGTCTTGGCACATCAACTTTCTCTCTTTGATTGGCCTATCCTTATGTCCTGTCATTATCCCTATGGATGCACCTTGGAGCCTCCTACTACTTTTATATATCACCCAAAGTCACCCCAATATGCCTACATTTCAACGAATAGTTTTTTTTTTTTTAAAAACTGCATTGTTCCATCGAAATTTTGACGAACTGCAAAAACGCCCGACGACCTTGCTATGCACCCAACAAACTTTCGTCGTAATGGCTTGCCTATTTCGTCATGAGTGCAACAAACTTGCACCGTAATGACTTGCCTATTGCATCGCATGTTCGACGCTCTTATGTCGCACGTGCTCTGGGCACTGTTCATTGCTAGATCGACGAATGTATGTCGATCCTCTGATGCTTCAACAATGGTATGCCGCACATGCTCCGGGTACTGTTCATCGGTAGACTGATGATACAGTCATCTCCATCTCGATGAATGTATGTCGATGCTCCGACGATTTAGAGACGGTATGCCACATGTGCTCTAGACACTTTTTGTCGCTCGACCGATGACTATATGTTGCCGCTCCGATGCTTTAGCGAAGGTATGCCACTCATGCTCTGGACATGTTTCGTTGCTAGGTCAACGACACTTCCATCCTGGTTCTGACGAACGTATGACACTATTCCGCCCACTGTCCAACCACTGCTCATCGTGCGATTGATAGAATGGGCATCTTTATTCCAATGATCTTGTATCGGGAGGGTGATGTTTTATTGTCCTTTGGGATATAGACGAAAATTGAGCGATGGAACTGATTTGTGCGATTCGTCAGTCGACTGACAATAGATCGTCAAAATTTTGACGAACTGCCATCGAAAATTGGGGTCAAATCTATTAGTGCCCAAGAAATACATGATCTCTTGTCGATGAAGATACAAATCAATTGAAATACTTATCGGGGTGACTCTGGGTGATATATAAAAGTAGTCAAGTCGGCCAGGCCTTAACAATGCAGGATTGATGATATTAGGCCTATTTGTCGCAGCAAGAATGATAACTATTTTCTTGACTATCATACAAGTCATCTCCATCAACAGAGCTTTGAAACCAAATCCACACACAACACAATGTTCATAGTGAAAAGTTAGCACTTTCTTTCATCTTTGCAGATTGGTTTGATGCTTCAAATGATGCATTTCTTATATTGAAAAGTGCATTACTTACCTTACTGAGCTTCTCTTTATTTTGAGAATATTTTAATATTCTCTACTTAACAAGGCCAACCACATGAAGGTGCAAGCTCATTTGGCCCTCCCCCCCCTCCTCACATCACTCTCAATTCCCCATACCCGATCATATAACATTAATCATTCATTCATCCATTAATAACATATAACATTCATTCATTCATCTTGCATTAATAACATATAACATTCATTCATTAACATATTCACATTCATTCATTCATTCATTCATCCATTAATAACATATAACATTCATTCATTAACATATAACATTTATTCATTAACATATTCACATTCATTCATTAACATATTTCATTTTTTCAGTTTTTACATATTATCAAAAATATGGCTGTCATAATATGATTACAATCTCTTTTTTTTTTAATTCTTTTTTGTAGCTAAAAAAAGCTGAAGTGGAGTATCGTTTTCAAAATCATATGTCCCCCCTTGAGTTGTTCTGAGCTCTGCTCATGATCTTAATGTATGCCTAGTCGTGTACTCACAACGTGGACGCGGCTGCAAGGGGGGGTCTGCTGCAATAGCAAAGAAATGTTAAATTGATATGTTTTATTATTATTGTTACACGTATTTCATTAATTAAAAGAACATTAGAGTGGTGCTCTTTACCTGATTGGGCCACATCATGTTCCTGATATTGTCTTATATCCTCATGCTCAACATGTTGAACACCCTCTAAATCCTGATCTGGAGTTGAAACATGAAAGATTACATTAATTAATACACCAATTGCAATTAAATATATTTAAAAGAACATTAGAGTGGTCCTCTTTACCTGATGGAGCCACACCTGATCTTGTCTAGCCTGATCATGCTCAACATGTTGATCACGCTCTACATGCTCTAAAGTTGAAACACAAAAGGTTACATTGATTAATACACCAAATGCAATTAAAGATGTTTAATTGTATTAATCCATACTGCGTTTTGTATAGCACATGAATACATCCAGTACCAGGATGCACACCATGGTCTTCATCAACAGGTTGTGCTCCACCCTCACTAGGCTGCATTCCAATGTCATGTGCAGGATTATCATTGCTTATCTATGTAAAACAAATAAGCACATTATTATGGTGGAAATTAATATTGAACAAATTGCACAAGTATTCAATTTGAAATAAACTTTATTGAGTTTATTTACCTGTGTTGGATGCAGTGGAAGATTGTGTTTTCCCAGTCGAGACTCTTAGTTGTTCAGATAGGGCTCCATAGCCTTGGTTGAAGGAAATCTTCAGGTCCTCTTCTGTGGGCACTCTGTTGAAATCAAAGCCCTGCATTTTTGCATGCAATCATGAATTTTGCTTCTATGGTGTGATAAAACCAAAATTGCTTGCAATTTATTATTTGGATACAATATTTCATTTATTGATACTTACAAATCATGTGGCTACTTTCATATAACCACTAGAGCCAAGTTTGTGCTGCCCATGTTTTTCTAGTCTTGCCTTTGTTGCCTTCGATGTGTCGAACAGCCTATGAAAATTTTGAAATACATTAGATTATGTAAAAAGAAAGATTAATCAGTATATAATTAAATTGTTGATAGTATCACATACCTTCCTTGGCCCGGTGGTATCTTTCCTTTCTTCTTTTCAGCCTTCTCCTTTCCATCTGACACCAAGTCCTTCCACTCCCTTTCTGGAATCATGGGGGGACGCTCGTACTTTTTGTTCTTCTCTAAATGTGACCTATATTGGTCCCTCACATACTTTAGATAGGTACCATCTTTTCTTAAGGACCTTGGTTCAGTTGAATGTTTTATCACCAAACAACACAACTAAACGGTTAATGAGCTCATCTTTTAAATCTTGATTTTGGGCATTCCACCATGTATGTATGGTGGGTCCGAAGAGCTCAAATGAAATATCACTTAGATGTTTATAAAAAACATCATTTCCTGCAGGAGCAGGATGTATAATTAGAAACCCAGAAGGGCAAGGTGTTTGGGCTGCTTCCAAAAACTTAGATATGTGCATGAATAATATAGCAAAAATGGAGGCGCTCGCATTGGGATTGGAAGTCTGTATAAAGAAAGGAATTGATTCAGTATAAATAGAAGGTGATTCTCAAATCTACATTCAGGCAATCACATTGGGGAAAACACCAAACTAGAAACTAGACAATTGGATAGGAGCAATCAAATCCCTTCTTCGGAAGTTAAATGAATATACCCTATCACATGTCTATAGGGAAGCTAACAAGGCTGCAGGCCTCCTAGCAAACTACAGAGTAAATCAAGGAAAGGTAATAAAAGTTGACAACTGCATGGAGCAGTGGTCAGAACTTCCAACACTTCTAATCACCGATAGTTTGGGCGGATGAAAGATCTCTGAAATCTCTAAAAAGCAGTGAGCTGGGACAATCAGATGGGATAACAGATAAGACTCGAACAACATTTAGCCAAAGCATTAGGAAGTTGTGCCAGGCTCACGAGACAAGCGCAAGCATTTATTGGAAGCCGAGGGATAAAAGGTGTTAAGGCATTACTCTAGACTCAAACTTCAGAAGGACAATGGTGTATAAGTTCGGTGTGCACTATATCTACTCAAACGAGACATTGAGAGCCCAGTGCAAAAGAATTTTCTCAGTCGGTTCCCTGCAAGTGTTCGAAGTAATAGAGCAAATAACCCACGAGATCGTATAGGAGGGGAACCACTAGTGTGATCGTTGAATCTATGAGGTAGTCCTCAGCCTATTAATAGATGTTCTGGGTGCTAGAGAAGTATTGGTGGAGAAGCTTGGGGGTTTTGTTATGCTAATCAACATTGAAGCGGTGGCAAATGCTATCTTGGAACTGCCCATGGAAGGTATGGTGAGCTCCCTAAAATACATCTCTGGAGAAAATGGGGCAGGGGGAGATAGGAAAGAAGTGGAGGTTGAAGCTGGGGAGGAATGCACTAGTAGCTTGCAGCACCAGACCAAGGCAATGAGTTGCTTCTTAGGCAATGCATGGGATGTATATCGGGCGGGCATAATCAACAATGACATGAATGCCTTTGCAAGGTTTGTTCAAAATGAGGATCGGTTCAACAAAAGGAGAATGAAACATGCAGTAAAGTTGGGATATGCATTGGGAGTAGTATATAGCTATGTAGTAGCATAAAGCATGATAAGCATACAGTCGGATATATAGTGGCTATAAACAGGCAATTATAATGTAGGAAAATATTGCCATTTTGTAAATCAATATAATAGGGCGCTATCCCCACTATTAGCACTTAAAAAAATAAAAAATAATAATTAAAACATTTTAAAGTACTTGGGACCTTCTCTATCTTTATGGGAAGGAAATCCTCGGTCACCACAAATGTGACCGGCAATGTTCCCGTACTAGTAATACGGGAAGATCTAGGAAATGCTGCTAAAACATCACCAGTAGTAGTGGCCTCTGCATCCATAGGTACTAACACATGTAGTGGCATGTCTTCGTTGCCAGAGGGTGGACTACCGAATGCCTGCATGGTATGTGTTGATGAAATTTCAAATGACAATATGGGCATAGATGATGGGGTCGGATGATGTGTTGTATGCACAAGAAGATCAGGATTGACACTTGTACCATCCCCTACTTCTCGAGAAACACCTGCAATACCTTGATCACGGCCAGCGCATGATGAGGATGCAAATAATCCTGTAAAAATAACACATATTTTAGTTCATGACATAAAAGAGTACAAAATATAGAACCATGAATGAAATTATGTTATAATTAAAGATCTCATGACAACTTACTTCCAAGTTCTATGCTCTCTCAGACAATATTTTAACCCTTTCTCTTATCTCATTTGTTTGAGGCACTATGAATACCAACTTAAGGATTTCTTGATTGCATTTTTTTGTGCCTTCCTCATCATATCCACAGGGTTTGTGGAAAATTTGATGTCATCATCGCATAATAGTGAGTGCACCTCCATATGGATGCTCTCCTATACTATTCGTGCCTTTTTCCGATCAGCCAACTGCAACAAGAATATTAAAAACATTATCAAAATTAATCCAATAAACTCATGAAAAAAAAATAATAATAAAACATTTTGCTCGTATCTAATTTGTAAAATTACAATGAGGTAAACCTGTCGGATAGAAGCGCCTAAAGATGGATCGCGATCTGTGCTCAGGGCCGGAGCCTTCCTCGTATGATCAATGTCCCACTGTGATAAAAATTAAATATAAAAAACATTACCGAAATGAAACCAATAGACTTACGAAAAAAAACATAATAATAAAATGGTATATTGGAGTCATTAATTAGAGGTTGGGTAAAATGGTATATAGTACATACCACCCCCATAGTAATTGTGTTTGTATCTAAGTGATTCAAATTGTAATCAATTAGCAACTCTTCCCCTGTAGTTATTGATTTTATCGCACATACGAATACACGGTTTCCCTCTCACGCCTCGAATATACAATTGGGTTACATATTTGTTGACCCAAGTCATGTACTATTTATAAACCCTGCAATATTCCCTGATTCTTTTGGCCTCCCGTCAATGTACCTAACCACTCCTTTATTTTGATCCTTATCTTTTAGTTGTATATAATTTGCTAAAAGTGCATACCTATGCATAATTAGTGTATATCGAACTAGCTGCATCCAATCTTTGTAACTGTAACAGGGTCCAACATACTCCATCAACTCAACAACTTTGTCATAACAGACCTTTATGCTGTCCATGCAAAAGAGGCCCAAACCATGTAATGTTGATGGTGCTATGTGATATATCCTCTTGTTGACACAAAGATCAGTGTTTATTGGAGGAAGTTCCTTGGGTACCCATTGTTTTTGTAGATGTTTGTACCTCAAGGGCAGCTCGATGTTGCCTATGCTCTCATCATCATAAGAACATGACCCCCCTTCAGCAAGAAAAAATTTCATGCGTTTACGGAATTTTCTTCTAATCTTTTGAACTCTAGTTGATCTCCCTCTTTTAGACCTACTACATGTCTCGCTTTCCTCTTCTCTTCCTGAATTTCCCTCGCTCGAGGAAGGAAAATCTGACAAATGCCTATTTGGTGGTACCTGCACTCATAAGGATGTTGGATGAATTTCTTTCATGGTGATGTGATCCGAAGGTGACATTATGATTAATCTACTATTTCATCACTAGAATTTGACAGGTTATAAGGTAATCAAGTCTTGATAGATTGCAAGTTATTGTTACTACCGTCCAAATGTGTCCATCATAAATCAAATCTACTTAACTTTTTAAATCCCAAACTTTGTAACAAGTGTTAAATGTGACTATGGTCCACCAGTTACACAACCAAGGTGTCAAATGTATTCTCTAATTGTAATCAAAGGACTTTTTCTCTTCATTCAAGTAAATAAACTTGAAGGGAAACACCACCAAGTGGTTTATTGGACTCCTACATGAATAAAAATAGCAACAAATTTACATTTAATTTCCATATGTCTAAGTGGCTAATGGGGAGGGAGTGTGTACTAGGCCTGGTAAAGTCATCATAAGTTTATTCTTTGGCAATAAAAAATGTTTAAGTCATCTTAAATCTTCCTATGTCTAATTGCTAGGAGACTTTTGATATGTTTTAAGGTAGGACGAGTGGTCGCATCAATGTTCTAATTCTCTATGACAAGGTTTCAACATCTTCAAATAGTGAAAGTTAGTTCTTATAGTCATTTGAAACAACAACATTTTGATTATGTATGATGGTAGGATTTGATAACTTAAAAGAATTGGCTACCCAACAAACTTAAAGTTAAAAGAAACTTTTTCAGTTTAAGGGGTTAGCACTTTCTTTCATATTTGCATATTGATTTGATGCTTCAAATGATGCATTTTTTATCCCACTTCTATCATATTGTATTCCCATCCCATTGCAATTTTTGGAGGAGTTGATACCAAAATTTCATATTAGATACCACGTTCTTGAAGCAATTTTCTATGTTTTTACAATTTTTCTGAAGTTCTTTTGTGTTGTATGGATCCAGACACGCTTGAAATGCTCTGAGATCATTGGTGTAGATAAATATATGTGTTCCCTTTCATTTGCATTTGTTTTGAAGTTCTCAATCACTGTTTTGTGGAATTAAACAATCAAATACAGGGACTGCCCTGTTGTGCCTGTATAAGGGTTTGAGGGCTAAATAGAAATGACATCCACCAATCCACCCACTATCTTGGAACTGTAACTCGGTGGATTGGTGTGCATCATGGTGGATTTGATGGAGTTTCAAATCTTGTTCTTTAAATTCCATTTATGTTTTTCCCTTGTCTTGGCTTGTTACATTGTTTGGGAGGAACCTAAGGTTGGGTTTTACCTTGGCTTTCATATAAATCCTAATGTTCCATGTAAAACCTTGGGTGAGATATATTCAGCCGTTACCTTTTTGGAGTGGGTATTAAAATGACTTATGTCTCATTGTTTTGAATTAAGGTCTTCATTTGAAGGTCCTTCATGCCAAGGTTCCTTTTATAAAGCATTTTGGACATGAAATATTTAAAATAAAAAATACCTTCATTTGAAAGTCTTGACATGGCATCATTTTGAATGAAGGTTCTTCATTCAAAGGTCATGACGACATCACCTTCAAATGAAGGTTCTTCATTAACTGGTATTTTGTAATTTTGAATGTGTGATAATAATTTAGGGTTGAAAATAAATCCATTTGATCCTTTTATAAATGAAAGGACATTTGATGCAATCATATGCCTTGTCAAACTTTTAACTTAATAGTAAGGGCATCATGAGTAGTTTGTTGGGCCCATTCAACAATCTCCAATGCAAGGATTGAATAGTCTAGAATGTATCTACTACCAAGAAAGCCAATTTGTTTACCTCTATGACTATATCTCAAGCAATAGGTTTTATTGTGATGGAAATGATATTGACAAGGATTTTGTAATCTAGGTGTTGAGAAGCGTAATTGGCCACCATTCTAGGAAAGATTCTTCATTCTCACTTTCAGGTTAACAATACGTAGATTGATGAAAGATCCGAAAGATCCTTTCTCCATGTTATCCAAGTACACATAGCAATGGTCTTCTCTTATATGGTTGGACATGATTTCAAGGACTTAGCTAGGAATTATTCATTTAACCTAAGGTTTTCTCATAATGCCATCATTGGAAAAGTATGATCAAATTCTTCTATTATGAAGAATTGGTCTATGTGCCTCTAGTAATCACTATAAAAATGTGAAAGACTAAGCTATTTTATTTTTTTTGTCTTATCTTATACCATTTTACGAGAATGGGGGGGCCAATGTACGAGAAGATCTTTGGAAACTAGGCATGAAAATTGTAGGTTAAAGAGAATGGGGGTGCCAAACTTACAGTACTCATTGTCCCTTGGTCGTCGATTTTCCCTGAGTGCCCTCAACCTAGTCCTCGGTGCTGGTATTGACCTTGTTTTAGCTCCAAACTCTTCGTCGGCGTTGGTATTGACCTTGTTTTCACTCCTCCAAAGTCTTCCTCAGCGCTGGTATTGACCTTTCACTTGTCCAATTTGACGAGCTACAACCTGCTTTAGTTAGGTTTTAGAGTATGTTAATTAAATTTAAAAAAATTATGGTGCCATTTAGAGTAGTGAATATAAAGCAAGCAAAGCCTATTATGGCGTCATTTAGAGTAGTGAATATAAAGTAAGCCAAGCCTATTATAGTCATGAGGGAAATAATAAAACTCCTAGGATACTTTGTGAAACCATTTTCCTTGGTTAAAGGGAGGCCATAAAATATACCTTTGGATTTTTCAATCTTCAAATATGAGGATTTGCAAGGTTCTTAGCAACATGAGTAATGGAAATGTGTGCAACAAGAATTTTTGAACACACATGGAATCTCCTTGCCAAAGAAAGGGGCTTCATAATTTAATATGATAATTTTTCTCAGCTCTAGAAATGATATGTTTCCTTAAAGAAGAAGGAGAAACCTAAAATGTAAAAGAGATGCTTAGGAATCTCAACACTTCCTTATGATCAAACCCCTTCTATCCATAGGAATTGAACAAATTGGGCTTGGCTAAGAATGATTTCCTATAACATTGAGTTTTATGCCACTATATATTTGACCTTAAAGCTTTCCAGAAAATATCTAGGCATTGAATATCCTAAATAATGTCACATTTGTCCTCCAAGAGAGTGAGAAAGGAGTCATTAGAAAAATGACCATTGAATAGTTGGGCTATAGAGTTACGAAAAGTATCACCTTTAATAAGTTAGTAAGGTGAATTTATTAATGTTAATCTTAATATTCCAACACCCTCCGTTAAGTTTTGCATTCCTCACAATAAAACATGTTGATTGAAACAAACAAATATATATAGTCTAAGCTAACATCATTTTATTTTTCTTTAAGTTCTCCCTCAAGAACATCATTGGCTCGAGTTATACAAGTCCACACTATGTGATCCTTTTCTTACAATAATAACATTCATTTTTATTTTTTAATTATTATTACCTCATGAGTATAATACATTCTCATGTTGAGAATCAACTTTTAAATCTTTTCCATTGTTCTTTATTCTTCTCCTAATAGGGCCAAAATCACATCTTCTTATGTTTGAGAAGTTATCGAACGGTTGCCTTCAAAAGGCTAATGTAATCTCCATCTCAACACCAAGGGCCCACCACATTATGCATCGCCAAGGAAAGACATGTGGCGCTCACCTGTGATATCGCAATCAATAAACACCTTGCATCTTTGTATCACACGAGGGCAGGCAACCGTTGATCTCCACCATCGGCAATCATGTTCATTCATAGTAGTCACCAACGCTGAATACATAACCGTCAAGCAACTTTTCATCAAGATTATAACATCACCATCAATTTTGAGCATGTGCATCTCAGAGACGCTTTAGTAACCTATCATATAATGTATTAAAACTCGACGTAAATATTAAAGGGCTTTGATTAATAGTAATGTTATAATATTAATATATTATATAACAATATTATATTACATTATATGAATTATAATGATATATTTGATATATTAAGATTATATATAATCTATAGATTAATAGTAATTATATTAGATTATTAATATTATTGGTATATTATTAATAATTATAATATTGTTAAATGATTAATTATATTACAAATGAACACTGCTTTCAAATTCTTAGCTTTGAATGAATGGTTGAAGCACCAATGTTGAATGTTGCAACTCTAGTAGGCATGAATAGAAGTAGAGGAGATTATTTGGGAGAAGAATTTTTTCTAGTGCTAGGTTATGTGTTAGGTTATATAGTGTTTGAGCCTAGCCTCAAACACTACAATTAGGGCTAGGTTATGTGTTTTCTTTAGGGTTAGGTTTGGGATTAGGTTTATGGTTATGGTTAGAGTTTAGGGTAATCCAAATCATAACCTAACCCTTTTTCTCAAAACCTTAACCTTGACCCTAACCCTCACCTTTATCCTATCTTTATAATCCTAACCACAACCAAAACTCTAACCCTAACCCTAACCCTAATTACCTAACCTAAATATTATTTATTTTATTAATTAGTTGCATTCACTCTAATAACCCTAAACCTATCCCTAAACTTAACCCTAGCCCTATCCCTGGCCCTAATCCTAACCCCAACTCTAAGCCAAATATAAAAACAACCCTTAATCATAACAATAACCCTAAAACTTAATTCTAAATATAACCCTAATACTATAATCCCTAATTGTAATCCTAAACCCTAACCCTAATTTCATATCTAATCCCAACCATAACCAAACTCTAAATCTAACCCTAATCTAACCCTAATCCTAACATTATTTTTCCTAGCCCTAACCCTAACTCTAAACCTAACACTAACCCGAACACTAAATCCTAACCCTAATTAAATACCCAATCATAACCCTAAATTGTAACATGATCCTTTGAATTGGATACTACATAAAAAATTATGTGTTACAATCATTGCTTCCATTGTTGGCATTTTTACATTGGGATGCATATATTTTTAAAATCAACAAAATATTTTAATGTCTTGCCAAAATTAATATTATTAATTGTAATATCAAACTTATAAACATGTATGCAAAATAAGAACATAAATAAGAAATATATGGTAATAGTTTCTTCAAAAAACAAAGTGATGTGGACTACAGGGACTATAAGATATCCACAAAAGAGATCTACATTGAAAATATTGTAGGGAAATTCAAGAAAATACAATTGGTAGATGCAAAGCCAAATAAATGTGAAATTGTGTACTATAATGATTTTAGAATATATACATAATGGATTTGTTGAAAAGGTTTTAGAAAATTTCAAACAAATGCAATTGGTAGATGCAAAGAAAAATTCCACAACCTTCACCAAAATCCTTATTGGTTTCCTTAATATGGGAGATTTGGAACAAGGTATAGACATCCATCAAAGCATAATATGAAGATGATTTTTTTCAAATGTTGTGGTTGTAGATGCCCTTTTAAAATTTATACAAAATGTGGAAGGATAGAAAAAGCTTGTGAACTATTTGACAAAATGTCTCAAAGAATTGTAATCTCTCAATTTATTTTAGTGTCTATTTTGTTATACCCCATGTCCCAAATTGGGTATAACACAATAGACACTAAAACAAATTGATAGATTGTTATAAGGGCAGTGATGAGACTTTTCTAATTAGAGTGTATTCCATGAGATTACAATTATTTGAGGCATTGTGTCAAATAGTTCATGAGCTTTGTCTATCCTCCCACATTTTGCATAGATTTCAAAAGGGCATCTACAACCACAAGATTTGAGAAAATTCATCTCCATATTATGTTTTCCTTATGATTGGTTGACTCTTATACTAAATTAATATGTTCAATTTATGTTTCCTACTTGATCTAACTATCCACAAATGGTAATTTAACAGTGGAAAGATATGATCCTACTTTGGTATAAATTGTATATGCAATATCAAGGTATGAATTAATATGCTCAATTAAGAGATGTTAAATGAAATGAATAAAACTAATGTAATGTAAATAAGGGAGACCAATGCCTTATTGGGTAAAACGGAGTCAAATGAAAGCCTTTAATGAATGGTTTCTATCTAGCAGGTCCTCTAATTGTTTGGCATATAACTATGAGTTTACAATTGGTATAAACATGCAAGAGTGTAATTGATAAACCCTACTTGAGGCAGAATATCAAATCTAATTATCTGATTCTTCTTACTGATCCAAATGGCATTCCCAGAATACTGTAATTTATTGAAAGGAATTTTAATTCTTCTTTAAAGAATCCAATAAACCAAATCACACAAAAACAACAAATGTGTACTGATAAATAGAATATATACTTGATACTTCAATTTAAACAACCAAGAAACATCAGATTGGAAACAATCAAATAATCACAAGAATCCAACAAACAATTGATACCAGAATGAAGCCACTAAATCAACAGTCTTTCATTATCTCCTTCAAAATTCATACATGTAACATAGTCTCCTTGAATGTCATCATTTCTGAAAATTTAATGCTTACAACAGTCTATCCTATTCTAATTCTATCTTCTACCCCTTTACATTTATCCAACAACGGATACTTATACATCAGTTTGCAAAAGGACGTGCCTTTTCAAAAAGGTTTAAAGTTTAAAAGGTTTAACAAATCCACTATTAACTAATTTCTCTTAAGCCACAAATGGACTGCAGACATATTCTCCATATAATCCTCGCACTCATGAGTGTCGGCATCTCCCAATGCATCATGGATCACAATCTCCATCATTATCATTCGCTCATTTTGCTCACATGTTGCATCCAATATCACATCTTTCGCAGTGGTTGTCTCTAGCATCCCTTGGAGTATTATTTCACACTCACTTTTCCATGTAGTCACTTCCCTCATTTTCCCTTCATCATCACATAACTTGGTCAATCTATCTTCAGTAGCCTCTGTCAATCCCTGTCTATCCCCTTGTAACTCCTCAAAGAAATCCCTGTGCCTATCCATAATACAATTGGCATTTTCAATCTCTTCATTACTAGGAGTGTCCTGCTCCAATTCCTCAATTCTTTCCCGAATTTTGCTATCCACTCTCCTATGTTCCTTTATTGCATCTACGTACTGTGAATGTTTTCCCCAGAGTTTATTTAACCAAGTGGTTAAAACAACCTGCCTTTTTTTTATTATTGCAGCAAATGCATCCATTCTCCCTTGAGAGTATGCAGTTGACCCTTCCCAACGGTCTTTTTTTTGTGAACTCTCACCTTGAGTGAGCATCCTTGTTGGTTTTGTTACACCACCTACCAAGTCTTTCAAGTGTTCATTCTCTCTCAACATCCTCTCATTATTGGTTTTGTACATCTCCCTTTCCCTTATCAATGCTTGGATTTGGGCTTTATTGAACTTGGCTATATTTATCCCAATATCAGTAGTCGCTACAGGATCAACCTCCCCAGCCTTCAGGGTCATGACATGTCTGAATGCCTTTTCAGTATCAATAATAATTGATTTCTTGTGAGGAGGATACAAGGCCCAAATCATCAATGTTTCATCATCAGGATTATATCTTAATCCTGTGTATACCTCTGTCACCTTCTCTATACTGAGCTTGTGGGTAGCATTGTTATCTTTTAAGAAACTATCAAAAACTAATGCAGAATTCATATCCAAACCTGGAAATATCATAACACCTACCTTTTCAAGTAGCTCCCTCCCCATTTCAGGGGTCATGTCAATCATCTCTTTGTCTACTTCATCCTTTAAGCTTTTTAACAGTTGATCCTCATTCCCTGGAGTGACATTGTCAACCTGTCCCCCTATCTCTTTCCCTTTTTGCTTATATAAAAATGTCTTAAACTCCGAGGTCTTTATAAATTCATCATCTGATATGAAAGACCTATAGTATTCATGTCTTGTATCTACATCCATGGTTTCCTCAACATCTGTTTCTCTGGCAACATAGGCATAGTCCTGAGTCTTCATTCTTGAAACTTTCCCAGATGAGCTTTGTGGCCTATCTATTTTTGAAATCCCATTAATGGAGGATAACAACTCAGCATCCACCAACTCCTGATTATGTTTTTCAATCACAATTTCAGCTTCCTCTACCTCCAGGTGTCTGATTATGTCATCAGATTTAAAGGGCACATGATGGTACCCTCCGAAATTTATTTTTTGTCTGGCAGAGTGGATATGCCCTTTTGGATCAAAGTTCTTTCTCACTGGTGCTCTTCTCATGTTGTAGTGCAATAATTTGTCCAAAATCATATCATAACCTTCCTTGGCTAATACAGTGAAATCACTAAAACACAATGTACTAGGCATAAAAACCTATTTCCCATATGAACTTAAGTTCATAACACTGGAGTAATCCATTTGCCTAACAATTTCTAGGTATGCAATTCTATCTGGGATAGTTCTAGGCAGAATGAAAGGTGTATCCTCAAAGCCATAAACCCTAATCATTGTGGCATTCTCTAAGCAATACCAATCCCCCCAGTTGTTGTTAATTGGTCCATTGTAATCTCTAGGCCTAAGAAACCTTTTTACTTCTTCAGATAAAGAATAATCACAAGGATGGTTAAAAAATCTATACAAGGGTTTCACAAAGAATTCTTCAAAATGCAAGAAATTTGAATTGGAAAACCTGCTGTCCCAAACAACAGTCCATAATTGAATAGGCAATGGCCTACCTTCCTTGTCGGATTGTGAAATCCTCAGCTCCTGGGGCCATAAACCTAACTCTTGTCCAAAATACAACACTAAGTGCATCAGCAGTGAGTAATTTCTGAGATGGAGAACAGAAGCACCACTCTTTATCACCATCAAACCTACATCCAGCTCCTTAAAAACATGTGTAGCATAGTCAAATGATCTGGAATTATGGTACTGAATGTCTGCAAAAATCACCATGGGCACAACCACCATATGCTCAGGTACCTCCATCCCTAATACCTGTCCCACTGAGTAGTAAGTATATTTTAGGTAAGGTTCGAAGAGGTCTACATGAAGGGTGGCCCCTCACTGTCTTCCATTGGAGTAGGTTTTCCATGACACCTAATTCTGTGCAGAGGTAACCTCCACCCTTTATAAATGGTGTCCATCCTTCTGAACTCACTATCGAGCTCTTCACTCACTACTTTGTCACTGCATATTCCCTCCATTCTGAAAACCTCAAAAATTGCATTCTCAGATACATGTATTAATGGATTCCCTGACAAATCACATATAGCTTTCTTTTTCGAATCATAGTGTCCGGCCAACAATTTTTCCAGTTCGACGTTAATAAAAACATTAGGGCACACTAGTTTCCCTAAATTGAGCCTCCATGGATTGCATATTGGCTCAAAGCGATTTCTCCTGTGGTAATGGAAATTGAATAACTCATAGCCTCTAATCGGAGTCCAAACATCACCTATAAATTTGCATTTGTCGTCCAATTTGTCAACTTCCACTTTGAGTTGTGCAGAACGCCTAGCTTTAGGTCTAGAACTAGGTAACTGGTCTATGAGGTCTTGATTTAGCTTCCTTTCAGTACCTTCTGGTTGCAACTCAATCTTTTGCTTTTTTGCTTTTGATTGGCTTCCCTCCCCGGGTTTTCTTCCCTTTAGTTTTCCTGAACCAGTGCCTTCCATAATTCAATTTTTTATGAATTCTGAGAGGATGAGAAACTTACTATAACTTCTTCCAAACTCAAGCTAGGTGAATGCCTTAATTGCTTTGTTGGTTCCCTTGCTCTCCTTCGCTTTGAATTCTGTGAGACAATGATTTCAATTGATCATACCCTGATATCCAAAATCTCCTACGCTTCATGGCGCCATTAATGTCTTTTACCGATCGAGACATGAATGCTGCAAGTTTTTTTTTCAAAATTCTCGCTCTTACATCAGGGTTCAACGATCACCCACCCGCTAAGATGTCTTGCAGTTTCCCCAACATCACAAGTCTCCCCAATAGTTTCTTTCCTTTTGCTTTTATATCGCCATGACTTTCACCGAAACAACTATTTCTCAGACTTAATGAATCAGGCCAACGGTTATTTTCCTTACTCCAAAAGTACTTTGTCTCACCAAGGTGTTCACTTTATCAAGTATGTCACCGAGTACAAGCAATTTGTTCTGGTGACAGAATAATACTCGTTGTGATGTCTCTTAGATCTCCTCGTGGTGACATGTCTCACTGATACGCTTTTTCTTCGGCAAGACCATGCACATTGTCTTCTCGACACCCTTTATCTTTGTATGCTTAGTTCTGTCAATGTAACCCGAGGGGTCGGTAAGACTTTCCGAATTCTCCCCGACATCGTTTGTCTCACCGAGTGAGTCCTCCCCTTGCTTTATCGGCAAGACTAATAACGCTACAAGCAGTGTTTTAAAATCTCTCTCCGATGACCAAAGTCTCTCCGATAAACTTTACGTTACTCCAATCGCCAAAAGGTAATTTAGCTTGATGTGACCTTACATCGTCTCGCCGATACTTTTTGTCTTGCCAATAAGATATAGAAACCCGCATTCTCTCTATGTATAACTTGATCAATGTGACCCTTGCTATGTCTTGCCGATACATTTAGGATATGTATATTATCATCGATGAGACCTGCATCAACTTATGCCGATATTTTCATATGTAAAGATTTTAATGTCAGATGAAATTTATGGGGCGTTATGGCACAATTTTAAATCGGATTTTGGTAAAAAATGCTATGTGAGGATTTTTTTGTCTGCATTATGAATCTTTTTTGGGAGACTAATAATCATGAAGAAATAATGAATTTGTCAAAATTTGACAGTTCCAATAGCATGAAGGTTTGATGTTTCATGACAGTACTAGCATTTGAGTTATAATGATATATTTAGAGCTCATGGCTCTCCTTTGTATAAACATATCACAATTTTGAATAATATAATCAAGGGTTATGGCGTTCATCTCATTGTTATGGTGTGTATGATTTCCATTTTTTCTTTAATTCAAAGAGTAAATTAAAATGCTTGGATGGAGTCATAGATGGATATGTTTGTAAAGGGATTTGATAAGAAGTATTGAGTTAGGATAGAAATTGACACTATTGTAATGCAATATTGTCAGAGATCTTATATGTTATGTGTTTGAACCTATTATGGAAATCTAAATATTTGTGAATTCGACTCCCCAATAGTATATGGCACTAGCCTAAATCGTATGTGTTTGTAAGGTTTTGTGTCTATTTGTCTTAGCTTATAGCTTGCTGCCAAATTGCAAATTAAATGACTATCTTAAGTGGTGAAATGTCATTGTAATCATCTCATGCTCCAAGTAGTTGATACTATTGATGCTTTTCTGTTGTTTAAATTGATATATCAAGCATATATATATTTCCAGTTTACCAATACACATTTGTTGTATTTGTGTGATGTGATTATTTGGTTCTTTCAAGTAAAGATTAAACCCTTCTAGTCAATCACATTAACTAAAGAGTATTAATTGGATCAATAAGAAGAATCACATAACTAGGATTGTCATTCTATCTCAAGTAGAGTTTGTCAGTCATTTACTTGCACATTTATACAAGTTATAAACTACATTTGTGTGCCAAACACTTTGAATTATTGCCATCATAGATTACACTTTTATAGATCTTCATTAGACTCCATACACCCAACAAGGTAGTGGTCTCACGCTTTCATCTTTTGGTTTATCCATTTTATTTTTTACATCTATTAACTGAACATATTCTAATATAATTCAAATATAATTAAAATTAAAAACATCATAAATTAATTATGTAACCACATAAGTCAAATATAATTCTATCAAGAAATTAACATCAAATAGATAATACAATCACATAACTCATACATTTCAATGTCATTGATCTTCTTCTTCATCCAACTCTTTGTATGTATCATCCGATTCAGATTCAACATTGTAAGGATTGCTCATATCATCATCATCGTCATTGATATCAGTTTTGATAATGTCATCATCCACACGGATATCATCTTCATGAACATTAACTCCTACATCATCATGATCTAGTTCCTCCTCTTCGACATCTTCGTTAGGCACATCATCAACTAACTGTTGATCCTGATCATCATCTACATCATCTTCTATTTCTTTAGTATCTTCTTCTTCCACCACATTATACTTTACCGGCCTTCCTCTTGGATCATGTCTAACAACATATGACCAACCCGCTTTACTTGGAACCTCTGAGTAAAATACCTGCTCACATTGGCTTGGAAGAACATAGGGCTCATTTCCAGCTCGCTCAAAATACCTTGTATTAACCATGGTAAATCCATTATCATGTTCAATAACAGTTCTCTCGGGATCATTTTCATTCAATTGTAGCCTGTACCATAGGACGACGAACAAAACTAATTTGAAGGACTTAAAGTCACACTCAAGTATATCATCCAAAATCCCATAGTATTGATTTTCTGAGACTTCTGGATGTATGTCGCTTCTAGATGAAACATTAGTCACTTGGAAGACTGCAATTATCCCAGAATCACAAGTTTTCTTTGTGTCATCCAACTTTTTGATTTGAAATTTATGACCATTGCACCACATAGCCTTGTGGTGTTTCACCTACAATATGTCAAACATGCAAAACTTATTGCAATATCATCAGTTGATAAACATATTTATTCTTGGCCGAATGTATGCAAAGAAAAAAATCTCAACATATATATACATCAATATAATTCAAAATAATTAAATAATATGGGTGATTAATATATTTATACATACCTATTTATCTCTTAACCCATATGCTAAATCAATTTCCCTTGGTGTAACATTGGAATCTCCATTACGATGAGCTTCTTTAACCAATGAAGCCACACCTTCTCATGTTAATGCGCGACTAGATTGTTGA
>CM021106.1:367119937-367175679 GCA_007115665.2 Sequoiadendron giganteum | reverse complement strand
CTAAAAAAAAATGAAATGGAGTATCGTTTTCAAAATCATTTGTCCCCCCTTCAGTTGTTCTAAGCTCTTCTCATGATCTTAATGTATTCCTAGTCGTATACTCACAACGTGGACGCCGCTGCAAGGGGGGGGGTCTGCTACAATAGCAAAGAAATGTTAAATTGATATGTTTTATTATTATTGTTACAAGTATTTCATTAATTAAAAGAACATTAGAGTGGTGCTCTTTACCTGATGGGGCCACATCATGTTCCTGATATTGTCTTATAGCCTCATGCTCAACATGTTGAACACCCTCTAAATCCTGATCTGGAGTTGAAACACGAAAGATTACATTAATTAATACACCAATTGCAATTAAATATGTTTAAAAGAACATTAGAGTGGTCCTCTTTACCTAATGGAGCCACATCATGTTCCTGATCTTGTCTAGCCTAATCATGCTCAACATGTTGATCACGCTCTACATGCTCTAAAGTTGAAACACAAAAGGTTACATTGATTAATACACCAAATGCAATTAAAGATGTTTAATTGTATTAATCCATACTGCGTTTTGTATAGCACATGAATACATCCAGTACCAGGATGCACACCATGGTCTTCATCAACAGGTTGTGCTCCACCCTCACTAGGCTGCATTCCAATGTCATGTGCAGGATTATCATTGCTTATCTATGTAAAACAAATAAGCACATTATTATGGTGGAAATTAATATTGAACAAATTGCACAAGTATTCAATTTGAAATAAACTTTATTGAGTTTATTTACCTGTGTTGGATGCAGTGGAAGATTGTGTTTTCCCAGTCGAGACTCTTAGTTGTTCAGATAGGGCTCCATAGCCTTGGTTGAAGGAAATCTTCAGGTCCTCTTCTGTGGGCACTCTGTTGAAATCAAAGCCCTGCATTTTTGCATGCAATCATGAATTTTGCTTCTATGGTGTGATAAAACCAAAATTGCTTGCAATTTATTATTTGGATACAATATTTCATTTATTGATACTTACAAATCATGTGGCTACTTTCATATAACCACTAGAGCCAAGTTTGTGCTGCCCATGTTTTTCTAGTCTTGCCTTTGTTGCCTTCGATGTGTCGAACAGCCTATGAAAATTTTGAAATACATTAGATTATGTAAAAAGAAAGATTAATCAGTATATAATTAAATTGTTGATAGTATCACATACCTTCCTTGGCCCGGTGGTATCTTTCCTTTCTTCTTTTCAGCCTTCTCCTTTCCATCTGACACCAAGTCCTTCCACTCCCTTTCTGGAATCATGGGGGGACGCTCGTACTTTTTGTTCTTCTCTAAATGTGACCTATATTGGTCCCTCACATACTTTAGATAGGTACCATCTTTTCTTAAGGACCTTGGTTCAGTTGAATGTTTTATCACCAAACAACACAACTAAACGGTTAATGAGCTCATCTTTTAAATCTTGATTTTGGGCATTCCACCATGTATGTATGGTGGGTCCGAAGAGCTCAAATGAAATATCACTTAGATGTTTATAAAAAACATCATTTCCTGCAGGAGCAGGATGTATAATTAGAAACCCAGAAGGGCAAGGTGTTTGGGCTGCTTCCAAAAACTTAGATATGTGCATGAATAATATAGCAAAAATGGAGGCGCTCGCATTGGGATTGGAAGTCTGTATAAAGAAAGGAATTGATTCAGTATAAATAGAAGGTGATTCTCAAATCTACATTCAGGCAATCACATTGGGGAAAACACCAAACTAGAAACTAGACAATTGGATAGGAGCAATCAAATCCCTTCTTCGGAAGTTAAATGAATATACCCTATCACATGTCTATAGGGAAGCTAACAAGGCTGCAGGCCTCCTAGCAAACTACAGAGTAAATCAAGGAAAGGTAATAAAAGTTGACAACTGCATGGAGCAGTGGTCAGAACTTCCAACACTTCTAATCACCGATAGTTTGGGCGGATGAAAGATCTCTGAAATCTCTAAAAAGCAGTGAGCTGGGACAATCAGATGGGATAACAGATAAGACTCGAACAACATTTAGCCAAAGCATTAGGAAGTTGTGCCAGGCTCACGAGACAAGCGCAAGCATTTATTGGAAGCCGAGGGATAAAAGGTGTTAAGGCATTACTCTAGACTCAAACTTCAGAAGGACAATGGTGTATAAGTTCGGTGTGCACTATATCTACTCAAACGAGACATTGAGAGCCCAGTGCAAAAGAATTTTCTCAGTCGGTTCCCTGCAAGTGTTCGAAGTAATAGAGCAAATAACCCACGAGATCGTATAGGAGGGGAACCACTAGTGTGATCGTTGAATCTATGAGGTAGTCCTCAGCCTATTAATAGATGTTCTGGGTGCTAGAGAAGTATTGGTGGAGAAGCTTGGGGGTTTTGTTATGCTAATCAACATTGAAGCGGTGGCAAATGCTATCTTGGAACTGCCCATGGAAGGTATGGTGAGCTCCCTAAAATACATCTCTGGAGAAAATGGGGCAGGGGGAGATAGGAAAGAAGTGGAGGTTGAAGCTGGGGAGGAATGCACTAGTAGCTTGCAGCACCAGACCAAGGCAATGAGTTGCTTCTTAGGCAATGCATGGGATGTATATCGGGCGGGCATAATCAACAATGACATGAATGCCTTTGCAAGGTTTGTTCAAAATGAGGATCGGTTCAACAAAAGGAGAATGAAACATGCAGTAAAGTTGGGATATGCATTGGGAGTAGTATATAGCTATGTAGTAGCATAAAGCATGATAAGCATACAGTCGGATATATAGTGGCTATAAACAGGCAATTATAATGTAGGAAAATATTGCCATTTTGTAAATCAATATAATAGGGCGCTATCCCCACTATTAGCACTTAAAAAAATAAAAAATAATAATTAAAACATTTTAAAGTACTTGGGACCTTCTCTATCTTTATGGGAAGGAAATCCTCGGTCACCACAAATGTGACCGGCAATGTTCCCGTACTAGTAATACGGGAAGATCTAGGAAATGCTGCTAAAACATCACCAGTAGTAGTGGCCTCTGCATCCATAGGTACTAACACATGTAGTGGCATGTCTTCGTTGCCAGAGGGTGGACTACCGAATGCCTGCATGGTATGTGTTGATGAAATTTCAAATGACAATATGGGCATAGATGATGGGGTCGGATGATGTGTTGTATGCACAAGAAGATCAGGATTGACACTTGTACCATCCCCTACTTCTCGAGAAACACCTGCAATACCTTGATCACGGCCAGCGCATGATGAGGATGCAAATAATCCTGTAAAAATAACACATATTTTAGTTCATGACATAAAAGAGTACAAAATATAGAACCATGAATGAAATTATGTTATAATTAAAGATCTCATGACAACTTACTTCCAAGTTCTATGCTCTCTCAGACAATATTTTAACCCTTTCTCTTATCTCATTTGTTTGAGGCACTATGAATACCAACTTAAGGATTTCTTGATTGCATTTTTTTGTGCCTTCCTCATCATATCCACAGGGTTTGTGGAAAATTTGATGTCATCATCGCATAATAGTGAGTGCACCTCCATATGGATGCTCTCCTATACTATTCGTGCCTTTTTCCGATCAGCCAACTGCAACAAGAATATTAAAAACATTATCAAAATTAATCCAATAAACTCATGAAAAAAAAATAATAATAAAACATTTTGCTCGTATCTAATTTGTAAAATTACAATGAGGTAAACCTGTCGGATAGAAGCGCCTAAAGATGGATCGCGATCTGTGCTCAGGGCCGGAGCCTTCCTCGTATGATCAATGTCCCACTGTGATAAAAATTAAATATAAAAAACATTACCGAAATGAAACCAATAGACTTACGAAAAAAAACATAATAATAAAATGGTATATTGGAGTCATTAATTAGAGGTTGGGTAAAATGGTATATAGTACATACCACCCCCATAGTAATTGTGTTTGTATCTAAGTGATTCAAATTGTAATCAATTAGCAACTCTTCCCCTGTAGTTATTGATTTTATCGCACATACGAATACACGGTTTCCCTCTCACGCCTCGAATATACAATTGGGTTACATATTTGTTGACCCAAGTCATGTACTATTTATAAACCCTGCAATATTCCCTGATTCTTTTGGCCTCCCGTCAATGTACCTAACCACTCCTTTATTTTGATCCTTATCTTTTAGTTGTATATAATTTGCTAAAAGTGCATACCTATGCATAATTAGTGTATATCGAACTAGCTGCATCCAATCTTTGTAACTGTAACAGGGTCCAACATACTCCATCAACTCAACAACTTTGTCATAACAGACCTTTATGCTGTCCATGCAAAAGAGGCCCAAACCATGTAATGTTGATGGTGCTATGTGATATATCCTCTTGTTGACACAAAGATCAGTGTTTATTGGAGGAAGTTCCTTGGGTACCCATTGTTTTTGTAGATGTTTGTACCTCAAGGGCAGCTCGATGTTGCCTATGCTCTCATCATCATAAGAACATGACCCCCCTTCAGCAAGAAAAAATTTCATGCGTTTACGGAATTTTCTTCTAATCTTTTGAACTCTAGTTGATCTCCCTCTTTTAGACCTACTACATGTCTCGCTTTCCTCTTCTCTTCCTGAATTTCCCTCGCTCGAGGAAGGAAAATCTGACAAATGCCTATTTGGTGGTACCTGCACTCATAAGGATGTTGGATGAATTTCTTTCATGGTGATGTGATCCGAAGGTGACATTATGATTAATCTACTATTTCATCACTAGAATTTGACAGGTTATAAGGTAATCAAGTCTTGATAGATTGCAAGTTATTGTTACTACCGTCCAAATGTGTCCATCATAAATCAAATCTACTTAACTTTTTAAATCCCAAACTTTGTAACAAGTGTTAAATGTGACTATGGTCCACCAGTTACACAACCAAGGTGTCAAATGTATTCTCTAATTGTAATCAAAGGACTTTTTCTCTTCATTCAAGTAAATAAACTTGAAGGGAAACACCACCAAGTGGTTTATTGGACTCCTACATGAATAAAAATAGCAACAAATTTACATTTAATTTCCATATGTCTAAGTGGCTAATGGGGAGGGAGTGTGTACTAGGCCTGGTAAAGTCATCATAAGTTTATTCTTTGGCAATAAAAAATGTTTAAGTCATCTTAAATCTTCCTATGTCTAATTGCTAGGAGACTTTTGATATGTTTTAAGGTAGGACGAGTGGTCGCATCAATGTTCTAATTCTCTATGACAAGGTTTCAACATCTTCAAATAGTGAAAGTTAGTTCTTATAGTCATTTGAAACAACAACATTTTGATTATGTATGATGGTAGGATTTGATAACTTAAAAGAATTGGCTACCCAACAAACTTAAAGTTAAAAGAAACTTTTTCAGTTTAAGGGGTTAGCACTTTATTTCATCTTTGCATATTAGTTTGATGCTTCAAACGATGCATTTTTTATCCCTCTTCTATCATATTGTATTCCCATCCCTTTGTAATTGTTGGAGGAGATGATACCAAAATTTCATATTAGATACCACGTTCTTGAAGCAATTTTCTGTGTTTTTACAATTTTTCTGAAGTTCTTTTGTGTTGTATGGATCCATACAAGCTTGAAATGCTCTGAGATAATTGGTGTAGATAAATATATATGTTCCCTTTCATTTGCATTTGTTTTGAAGTTCTCAATCACTATTTTGTGGGATTAAACAATCAAATACAGGGACTGCCCTGTTGTGCCTGTGTAAGGGTTCGAGGGCTAAATAGAAATGACATCCACCAATCCACCCACTATCTTGGAACTATAACTCGGTGGATTGGTGTGCATCATGGTGGATTTGATGGAGTTTCAAATCTTGTTCTTTAAATTCCATTTATGTTTTGCCCTTGTCTTGGCTTGCTACATTGTTTGAGAGGAACCTAAGGTTGGGTTTTACCTTGGCTTTCATATAAATCCTAATGTTCCATGTAAAACCTTGGGTGAGATATATTCAGCCGTTACCTTTTTGGAGTGGGTATTAAAATGACTTATGTCTCATTGTTTTGAATTAAGGTCTTCATTTGAAGGTCCTTCATGCCAAGGTTCCTTTTATAAAACATTTTGGACATGAAATATTTAAAATAAAAAATACCTTCATTTGAAAGTCTTGACATGGCATCATTTTTGAATGAAGGTTCTTTATTCAAAGGTCATGACAACATCACCTTCAAATGAAGGTTCTTCATTAACTGGTATTTTGTAATTTTGAATGTGTGATAATAATTTAGGGTTGAAAATAAATCCATTTGATCCTTTTATAAATGAAAGGACATTTGATGCAATCATATGCCTTGTCAAACTTTTAACTTAATAGTAAGGGCATCATGAGTAGTTTGTTGGGCCCATTCAACAATCTCCAATGCAAGGATTGAATAGTCTAGAATGTATCTACTACCAAGAAAGCCAATTTGTTTACCTCTATGACTATATCTCAAGCAATAGGTTTTATTGTGATGGAAATGATATTGACAAGGATTTTGTAATCTAGGTGTTGAGAAGCGTAATTGGCCACCATTCTAGGAAAGATTCTTCATTCTCACTTTCAGGTGTTAAAATTTAACAATACGTAGATTGATGAAAGAGCCCAAAGAGCCTTTCTCCATGTTATCCAATTACACATAGCAGTGGTCTTCTCTTATACGGTTGGACATGATTTCAAGAACTTAACTAGGAATTATAACCTAAGGTTTTCTCATAATTCCATCATTGGAAAAGTATGATCAAATTCTTCTATTATGAAGAATTGGTCTATGTGCCTCTAGTAATCACTATAAAAATGTGAAAGACTAAGCTATTTTTTTTTTTGTCTTATCTTATACCATTTTACAAGAATGGGGGGGCCAATGTACGAGAAGATCTTTGGAAACTAGGCATGAAAATTGTAGGTTAAAGAGAATGGGGGTGCCAAACTTATAGTACTCATTGTCCCTTGGTCGTCGATTTTCCTTGAGTGCCCTCAACCTGGTCCTTGGCACTGGTATTGACCTTGTTTTAGCTCCAAACTCTTCATCGGCGCTGGTATTGACCTTGTTTCCACTCCTCCAAACTCTTCCTCAGCGCTGGTATTGACCTTTCACTTGTCCAATTTGACGAGCTACAACCTGCTTTAGTTAGGTTTTAGAGTATGTTAATTAAATTTAAAAAAATTATGGTGCCATTTAGAGTAGTGAATATAAAGCAAGCAAAGCCTATTATGGTGCCATTTAGAGTAGTGAATATAAAGTAAGCCAAGCCTATTATAGTCATGAGGGAAATAATAAAACTCCTAGGATACTTTGTGAAACCATTTTCCTTGGTTAAAGGGAGGCCATAAAATATACCTTTGGATTTTTTCAATCTTCAAATATGAGGATTTGCAAGGTTCTTAGCAACATGAGTAATGGAAATGTGTGCAACAAGAATTTTTGAACACACATGGAATCTCCTTGCCAAAGAAAGGGGCTTCATAATTTAATATGATAATTTTTCTCAGCTCTAGAAATGATATGTTTCCTTAAAGAAGAAGGAGAAACCTAAAATGTAAAAGAGATGCTTAGGAATCTCAACACTTCCTTATGATCAAACCCCTTCTATCCATAGGAATTGAACAAATTGGGCTTGGCTAAGAATGATTTCCTATAACATTGAGTTTTATGCCACTATATATTTGACCTTAAAGCTTTCCAGAAAATATCTAGGCATTGAATATCCTAAATAATGTCACGTTTGTCCTCCAAGAGAGTGAGAAAGGATTCATTAGAAAAATGACCATTGAATAGTTGGGCTATAGAGTTACGAAAAGTAGCACCTTTAATAAGTTAGTAAGGTGAATTTATTAGTGTTAATCTTAATATTCCAACACCCTCTGTTAAGTTTTACATTCCTCACAATAAAACATGTTGATTGAAACAAACAAATATATATAGTCTAAGCTAACATCATTTTATTTTTCTTTAAGTTCTCCCTCAAGAACATCATTGGCTCGAGTTATACAAGTCCACACTATGTGATCCTTTTTCTTACAATAATAAAATTCATTTTTATTTTTTAATTATTATTACCTCATGAATATAATACATTCTCATGTTGAGAATCAACTTTTAAATCTTTTCCATTGTTCTTTATTCTTCTCCTAATAGGGCCAAAATCACATCTTCTTGTGTTTGAGAAGTTATCAAATAACTGCCTTCAAAAAGCTGATGTAATCTCCATCTCAACACCAAGGGCCCACCACATTATGCATCGGCAAGGAAAGACACATGGCGCTCGCCTGTGATATCACAATCAATAGTGTATGAGCCTAGCCTCAAACACTACAATTAGGGTTAGGTTTGGGATTAGGTTTATGGTTATGTTTAGAGTTTAGGGTAATCCAAATCATAACCTAACCCTTTTTTCTCAAAACCTTAACCTTGACCCTAACCCTCACCTTTATCCTATCTTTATAACCCTAACCACAACCAAAACTCTAACCCCAACCCTAACCCTAATTACCTAACCCTAAATATTTTTTATTTTATTAATTAGTTGCATTCACTCTAATAACCCTAAACCTATCCCTAAACTTAACCCTAGCCCTATCCCTGGCCCTAATCCTAACCCCAACTCTAAGCCAAATATAAAAACAACCCTTAATCATAACAATAACCCTAAAACTTAATTCTAGATATAACCCTAATACTATAATCCTAATTGTAATCCTAAACCCTAACCCTAATTTCATATCTAATCCCAACCATAACCAAAACTCTAAATCTAACCCTAACCATAAAACATAAACCCTAATCTAACCTAATCCTAACATTATTTTTCCTAACCCTAACCCTAACTCTAAACCTAACACTAACTCGAACACTAAATCCTAACCCTAATTAAATACCAAAGCATAACCCTAAATTGTAACATGATCCTTTGAATTGGATACTACATAAAAAATTATGTGTTACAATCATTGCTTCCATTGTTGGCATGTTTACATTGGGATGCATATATTTTTAAAATCAACAAAATATTTTAATGTCTTGCCAAAATCAATATTACTAATTGTAATATCAAACTTATAAACATGTATGCAAAATAAGAACATAAATAATAAATATATGGTAATAGTTTCTTCAAAAAACAAAGTGATGTGGACTACAAGGACTATAAGATGTCCACAAAAGAGATCTACATTGAAAATATTGTAGGGAAATTCAAGAAAATACAATTGGTAGATGCAAAGCCAAATAAATGTGAAATTGTGTACTATAATGATTTTAGAATATACACATAATGGATTTGTTGAAAAGGTTTTAGAAACTTTCAAACAAATGCAATTGGTAGATGCAAAGAAAAATTCCACAACCTTCACCAAAATCCTTATTGGTTTCCTTAATATGGGAGATTTGGAACAAGGTATAGACATCCATCAAAGCATAATATGAAGATGAATTTTTTCAAATGTTGTGGTTGTAGATGCCCTTTTAAAATTTATACAGAATGTGGAAGGATAGAAAAAGCTTGTGAACTATTTGACAAAATGTCTCAAAGAATTGTAATCTCTCAATTTATTTTAGTGTCTATTTTGTTATACCCCATGTCCCAAATTGGGTATAACACAATAGACACTAAAACAAATTGATAGATTGTTATGAGGGCAGTGATGAGACTTTTCTAATTAGAGTGTATTCCATGAGATTACAATTATTCGAGGCATTGTGTCAAATAGTTCATGAGCTTTGTCTATCCTCCCACATTTTGCATAGATTTCAAAAGGGCATCTATAACCACAAGATTTGAGAAAATTCATCTTCATATTATATTTTCCTTATGATTGGTTGACTCTTATACTAAATTAATATGTTCAATTTATGTTTCCTACTTGATCTAACTATCCACAAATGGCAATTTAACAGGGGAAAGATATGATCCCACTTTGGTATAAATTGTATAAGCAATATCAAGGTATGAATTAATATGTTCAATTAAGAGATGTTAAATGAAATGAATAAAACTAATGTAATGTAAATAAGGGAGACCAGTGCCTTATTGGGTAAAACAGAGTCAAATGAAAGCCTTTAATTAATGGTTTCTATCTAGTAGGTTCTCTAATTGTTTGGCATATAACTATGAGTTTACAACTGGTATAAACATGGAAGAGTGTAATTGATAAACCCTACTTGAGGCAGAATATCAAATCTAATTATCTGATTCTTCTTATTGATCCAAATGGCATTCCCAGATTACTGTAATTTATTGAAAGGAATTTTAATTCTTCTTTAAATAATCCAATAAACCAAATCACACAGAAACAACAAATGTGTATTGATAAATCGAATTTATACTTGATACTTCAATTTAAACAACCAAGAAACATCAGATTGGAGACAATCAAATAATCGCAAGAATCCAACAAAAAATTGATACTAGAATGAATCCACTAAATCAACAGTCTTTCATTATCTCCTTCAAAGTTAATACATGCAACATAGTCTCCTTGAATGCCATCATTTCTGAAAATTTAATGCTTACAATAGTCTATCCTATTCTAATTCTATCTTCTACCCCTTTACATTTATCCAACAATGGATACTTATACATTAGTTTTCAAAAGGACGTGCCTTTTCAAAAAGGTTTAAAGCATAAAAGGTTTAACAAATCCACTATAACTAATTTCTCTTAAGCCACAAATGGACTGCAAACATATGCTCCTTATAATCCTTGTGCTCATGAGTGTCGGCATCTCCCAACACATCGCGGATCACAATCTCCATCATTGTCATTTGCTCATTTTTCTCACATGCTGCATCCAATATCACATCTTTCACAGTGGTTGTCTCCAGCATCCCTTGGAGTATTGTTTTGCACTCACTTTTCCATGTAGTCGCTCCCTTCGTTTTCCCTTCATCATCACATAACTTGGTCAATCTATCTTTGGCAGCCTCTGTGAATTCCTGCATATCCCTTTGTAACTCCTCAAATAAATCCCTGTGCCTATCCATAATAAAATTGGCATTTTCAATCTCAGCTTCATTACTAGGAGTGTCCTACTCCAATTCCTCAATTCTTTCTTGAATTCTTCTATCCACTGTCCTGTGTTCCTTTATTGCATCTACGTACTGTGAATGTTTTCCCTAGAGTTTATTTAACCAAGTGGGTAAAACAACCTGCCTTTTTTAATTATTGTAGTAAATGCATCCATTCTCCCTTGAGAGTATGCTGTTGACCCTTCACAACGGTCTTTTTTCTGTGAACTCTCACCTTGAGTGAGCATCCTTGTTGGTTTTGTTACACCACCTACCAAGTCTTTCAAGCATTCATTCTCTCTCAACATCCTCTCATTATTGGTTTTGTACATCTCCCTTTCCCTTATCAATGCTTGGATTTGGGCTTTATTCAACTTGGCTATATTTATCCCAATATCAGCAGTCGCTACAGGATCAACCTCCCCAGCCTTCAGGGTCATGACATGTCTGAATGCCTTTTCAGTATCAATAATAATTGATTTATTGTGAGGAGGATACAAGGCCCAAATCATCAATGTTTCATCATCAGGATTGTATCTTGATCCTATGTATACCTCCGTCACCTTCTCTATACTGAGCTTGTGGATAGCATTGTTATCTTTTAAGAAACTATCAAAAACTAATGCATAATTCATATCCAAACCTGGAAAAATCATAACACATGCCTTTTCAAGTAGCTCCCTCCCCTTTTTAGGGGCCATGTCAATAATCTCTTTGTCTACTTCATCCTCTAAGCTTTTTAACAGTTGATCCTCATTCCCTAGAGTGACATTGTCAACCTGTCCCCTTATCTCTTTCCCTTTTTGCTTATATAAAAATGTGTTAAACTCCGAGGTCTTTATAAATTCATCATCTGATATGAAAGACCTATAGTCTTCATGTCTTGTATCTACATCCATGGTTTCCTCAACATCTGTTTCTCTGGCAACATAGGCATACTCCCGAGTCTTCATTCTTGAAACTTTCCTAGATGAGCTTTGTGGCCTGTCTATTTTTGAAATCCCCTTAATGGAGGATAACAACTCAGCATCCACCAACTCTTGATTATGTTTTTCAATCACAATTTTAGATTCCTCTACCTCCAGGTTTCTGATTATGTCATCAGATTTAAAGGGCACATGATGGAACCCTCCGAGATTTATTTTTTGTCTGGCAGAGTGGATATACCCTTTTGGATCAAAGTTCTTTCTCACTGGTGCTCTTGTCATGTTGTAGTGCAATAATTTGTCCAGAATCAAATCATAACCTTCCTTGGCTAATACAGTGAAATCACTATAACACTGGAGTAATCTATTTGCCTAACAATTTCTAGGTATGCAATTCTATTCGGGACAGTTATGGGCAGAATGAAAGGTGTATCCTCAAAGCCATAAACCCTAATCATTGTGGCATTCTCTAAGCAATACCAATCCCCCCAGTTGTGGTTAATTGGTCCATTGTAATCTCTAGGCCTAAGAAACCTTTTTACCTGTTCAGATAAAGAATAATCACAAGGATGGTTAAAAAATCTATACAAGGGTTTCATAAAGAATTCTTCAAAATGCAAGAAATTTGAATTGGCAAACCTGCTGTCCCAAACAATAGTCCATAATTGAACAGGAAATGGCCTACCTTCCTTGTCGGATTGTGAAATCCTCAGCTCCTGGGGCCATAAACCTAACTCTTGTCCAAAATACAACACTAAGTGCATCAGCAGTGAGTAATTTCTAAGATGGAGAACAAAAGCACCACTCTTTATCGCCATCAAACCTAGATCCAGCTCCTTAAAAACATGTGCAGCATAGTCAAATGATTTGGAATTGTGATACTGAATGTTTGCATCAATCACCATGGGCACAACTGCCATATGCTCAGGTACCTTCATCTCTAATACCTTTCCCACTGAGTACTAAGTATATTTTAGGTAAGGTTAGAAGAGGTCTACATGAAAGGGTGGCCCCTCACTGTCTTCCCTTGGAGTAGGTTTTCCATGACACCTAATTCTATGCAGAGGTAACCTCCACCCTTTATAAATGGTTTCCATCCTTCTGAACTCACTATCGAGCTCTTCACTCACTACTTTCTCACTACATATTCCTTCCATTCTGAAAAACTCAGCAATTGCATTCTTAGATACATGTATCAATGGATTCCCTGAAAAATCACATATAGCTTTGTTTTTTGAATCATAGTGTTTGGCCAACAATTTTACTAGTTTGACGTCAATAAAAACATTAGGGCACACTAATTTCCCTAAATTGAGCCTCCATGGATTGCATACTGGCTCAAAGCAATTTCTCCTATGGTAATGGAAATTGAATAACTCATAGCCTCTAATCGGAGTCCAAACATCACCTATAAATTTGCATTTGTCATCCAATTTGTCAAATTCCACTCTGAGCTGTGCAAAACACCTAGCTTTAGGTCTAGGACTAGGTAACTAGTCTATGAGGTCTTGATTTAGCTTCCTTTCAGTACCTTTTGGTTGCAACTCAGTCTTTTTCTTTTTTGCTTTTGATTGGCTTCCCTCCCCAGGTTTTCTTCCCTTTAGTTTTCCTAAACTAGTGCCTTCCATAATTCAATTTTTTATGAATTCTGAGAGGACGAGAAACTTACTGTAACTTCTTCCAAACTCAAGCTAGGTGAATACCTTAATTGCTCTGCTGGTTCCCTTACTCTCCTTCACTTTGAATTCTGTGAGACAATGATTTGAATTGATCATACCCTGATATGCAAAATCTCCTACGCTTCGTGGCACCATTAATGTCTTTACCTAGACATGAATGCTGCAAGTTTTTTTTTCGAAATTCTCGCTGCCACATCAGGGCTCATATTGGCAAGACATTTCAAATCTCTGGCCAATCCGCCTGTTCAATGTTCACACATCCGCCAAGACATCTTGCAATTTCCCTGACATCACAAGTCTCCCCAATAGTTTCTTTCCTTTTGCTTTTTATATCACCATTACTTTCACCGAAACAACTATCACTCAGACTTAATGAATTGGGCCAATGGTTCTTTGCCTTACTCTAAAAGTACTTTGTCTCATCGAGATGTTTACTTTATCGACTTATGTCACCGAGACTAAGCAATTTGTTCTATCGACAGAATAATACTCGCTGTGATGTCTCTTAGATCTCCCCACGGTGACATGTCTCACCGATACACCTCTTCTTCGGCAAGACAACGAGTATCATCTTATCAATACCCTTTATCTCTGCATGCTCAATTCTGTAGGTGTAACCTAAGGGGTTAGTAAGAATTTTATGAACTCTTCTCAACATCGTTTGTCTTACCGATTGAGTCCTCCTTTTGCCAGTGTTTTGAAATCTCTCTCCGACGACCAAAGTCTCTCTAATAGAATTTACTTTTCTCCAATAGAAAAAAGGTAACTTAGCTTGATATGACCTCACACCGTCACACCGATACCTTTTGTCTTGTCGATAAGTAATACAAACCCGCATTCTCCTAGTGTATAACTTTATCGGTATGACTCGTTTGATGTCTCGCCGATAAGATCACATCGGTAAGACATTTCAAACCTCTGGCCAATCTGCTTGTTCAACGTTCACCCATCCGCTAAGACGTCTTGCAATTTCCCTGACATCACAAGTCTCCCCAATAGTTTCTTTCTTTCTACCTTTTTATTGCCATGACCTTCACTGAAAAAACTATCGCCCAGACTTAATGAATTGGGCCAACAGTTCTTCACTTTACTCTAAAAGCTTTTCATCTCACCGAGATGCTCACTTTATTGACTTATGTTTCCATGACCAAGTATTTGTTTTGTCGACAAAATGATACTCACCGTGATGTCTCTTAGATCTCCCCACGGTGACATGTCTCACCGATACGCTTTTTCTTCGGCGAGACCATGCGCATTGTCTTCTTGACACCCTTTATCTTCATATGCTCAATTTTGTCGGTGTAACCCAAGGGGTCGGTAAGACTTTTTGAATTCTCCTTGGCATCATTTTTCTCACCGAGTGAGTCCTCCCCTTGCTTTATCGGCAAGACTAATGACGCTATGGAAAGTGTTTTAAAATCTCTCTCCGATGACCAAAGTCTCTCCGATAGACTTTATGTTACTCCAATCAGAAAAAGGTAATTTAGCTCAATGTGACCTTACATCATCATGCCGATACTTTTTGTCTTTCCGGTAAGATATACAAACCCACATTCTCTCTATGTATAACTTGATTGGTGTGACCCTTCCGATGTCTTGCCGATACATTTAGGATATGTATATTATCATCGATGAGACCTGCATCAACTTATGCCGATATTTTCATATGTAAAGATTTTAATGTCAGATGAAATTTTTGGGCCGTTATGGCATAATTTTAAATTGGATTTTGGTAAAAAATGCTATGTGAGGATTTTTATGTCTGCATTATGAATCTTTTTTGGGAGACTAATAATTATGAAGAAATAATGAATTTGTCAAAATTTGACAATTCCAATAGCATGAAGGTTTTATGTTTCATGAAAGTACTAGAATTTGAGTTATAATGATATATTTAGAGCTCATGGCTCTCCTTTGTATAAACATATCACAATTTTGAATAATATAATCAAGGGTTATGGCATTCATCTCACTTTTATGGTGTGTATGATTTCCATTTTTGCTTTAATTCAAAGAGTAAATTAAAATGCTCAGATGGAGGCATAGATGGATATGTTTGTAAAGGGATTTGATAAAAAGTATTGAGTTAGGATAGAAATTGACACTGTTGTAATGCAATATTGTCATAGATCTTATATGTTATGTGTTTGAACTGTTATGAAAATCTAAATATTTGTGAATTCGAATCCCCAATAGTATATGGCACTGGCCTAAATCGTATGTGTTTCTAAGGTTCTGTGTCTATTTGTCTTAGCTTAGAGCTTGCTACCAAATTTCAAATTAAATGAATATCTTAAGTGGTGAAATGCCATTGTAATCATCTCATGCTCCAAGTAGTTGATACTATTGATGCTTTTTTGTTGTTTAAATTGATATATCAAGCATATATATATATTCAGTTTACCGATACACATTTTCTATATTTGTGTGATGTGATTATTTGGTTCTTTCAAGTAAAGATTAAACCCTTCTAGTCAATAACAGTAACTAAAGAGTATTAATTGGATCAATAAGAAGAATCACATAACTAAGATTGTCATTCTATCTCAAGTAGAGTTTGTCAGTCATTTACTTGCACATTTATACAAGTTATAAACTACATCTGTGTGCCAAACACTTTGAATTATTGCCATCATAGATTACATTTTTATAGGTCTTCATTAGACTCCATACACCCAACAAGGCAGTGGTCTCATGCTTTCATCTTTTGGTTTATCCATTTTATTTTTTACATTTGTTAACTGAAAAATATTATAATATAATTCAAATATAATTAAAATTAAAAACATCATAAATTAATTATGTAACCACATAAGTCAAATATAATTCTATCAAGAAATTAATATCAAATAGATAATACAATCACATAACTCATACATTTCAATGTCATTGATCTTCTTCTTCATCCAACTCTTTGTCTGTATCATCCGATCCAGATTCAACATTGTAAGGATTGGTCATATCATCATCATCGTCATTGATATCAGTTTTGATAATGTCATCATCCACATGGATATCATCTTCATGAACATTAACTCCTACATCATCATGATCTAGTTCCTCCTCTTCGACATCTTCGTCAGGCACATCATCAACTAATTATTGATCCTAATCATCATCTACATTATCTTCTATTTCTTTAGTATCTTCTTCTTCCACCACATTATACTTTACCGACCTTCCTCTTGGATCATGTCTAACAACATATGACCAACCCACTTTACCTGGAACCTCTGAGTAAAATACCTGCTCACATTGGCTTTGAAGAACATAGGGCTCATTTCCAGCTCGCTCAAAATACCTTGTATTAACCATGGTAAATCCATTATCATGTTCAATAATAGTTCTTTCGAGATCATTTTCATTCAATTGTAGCCTATACCATAGGATGACGAACAAAACTAATTTGAAGGACTTAAAGTCACACTCAAGTATATCATCCAAAATCCCATAGTATTGATTTTCTGAGACTTCTGGATGTATGTCGCTTCTAGATGAAACATTAGTCACTTGGAAGACTGTAGTTATCCCAGAATCACAAGTTTTCTTCGTGTCATCCAACTTTTTGATTCAAAATTTATGACCATTGCACCACATAGCCTTGTGGTGTTTCACCTACAATATGTCAAACATGCAAAACTTATTGCAATATCGTCAGTTGATAAACATATTTATTCTTGGCCGAATGTATGCAAAGAAAAAAATCTCAACATATATATACATCAATATAATTGAAAATAATTAAATAATATGGGTGATTAATATATTTATACATACCTGTTTATCTCTTAAACCATATGCTAAATCAATTTCCCTTGGTGTAACATTGGAATCTCCATTACAATGAGCTTCTTTAACCAATGAAGCCACACCTTCCCATGTTAATGCGCGACCAGATTGTTGACATCGTTCAATCCATACCATCATCCAATCAAGATTGTTTGCGACATACAAATGTAGTGCATCCCACTCTCGACCAACTATATCAAAAAAAAATGAAATTCACAAACAATGTATAATTAGTTAATTACCACGACATATGACCTTAATTTATAATTGATCAATATTGAAGATTAATAATTAAATAAGTACAATATACATAAAAACCAAATGTAAAATGTATTCTAATTAATCTCCATGACCATCTTATAATTACCTGACACTTTCCTCAAACTACCTTTCCCCATCAGGTACTCCCCTTCAAATTTGTTAATGGAGTTGGGATCCCAAATGCGATCTACATGGATCTTTGTTGCAAACTTAGGAAGATATTCAATAATGTACACCATGGTTTGGTATACCATGTATCCCTCCACCATAGAACCCTTAGGATGTGCTCATTGTCTAACCAAAGCCTTCAAAAATTTCAAGTACCTCTCAACCATCCACATTGACCTTGTGTGTACAGGTCCACACAATTCAATCTCCTCAACTTGGTGTATGAGGTAGTGTTCTTGTGCATTGAAAAATGTCGAAGGTAGACACTTTTGCATTTCACACATTAGACGAGGAATTCTTCTCTTCCAATAATTTAAATCTTCTTTATGGAATGCTTTAGATGATAGACATCTACAAGTGATTCAAGGCACAAATATATTAATGAGATTTAACAAAATTATACAACGAATTGAAAAAATATAGCTACTTACCTCATGTATTTTCCAAGATCTTATATAACTTGTTTGACATTGTTGTCGAAGTTGTCTGGGAGAGATAGAGGTAGAACACACTGCAGCAATTATAAAATGATCTTTTCATCAATATTTTTCCAAAAGTAGTAAACATAATACACTGAAAAGTACATGCAGTATACAAATATATATATAATATAGCAGAATAATTACCTTAATGAAGGTATGCCAATCATACATTTTCATCCCTGACCCAAATTCACCTTTCTTTGTTATGATATTGTTTATGTTCGCAACAAATCCTGTGGGAAATTGAATTTTTCATATGACTTGTTTAATAGCATTGCTTTGCTGCTCCGTTAATAACCAATGAAGGGCACTTATATTAATTTGGTCTCCATCGCTATTTAATTGAATGACATTTTTCATTGCATGACTGGCTTCCTGAATGTCACTACAAATTTTGACAATTTTTTCTTTGTCATGCCTTCCATCCAATATTTTCCATAACATTTCTGTCATATTCTTTCCAATATGCATCTACTCATAGTAGGGCAACCTACTAAATTATCTGGGATAACTTTTCAATCCTTGTGGAAGCCAACCATTAATGCCTTAACAACCTTCATGAAGCATATAAGTTAAACAAATTAACAACGACAATCATTGTCAATTACAACATGAGTAAACACAACACAATATAAAAATATAAATTCAAAACATATCATAAATGATAGATAAACAATTTGATCCGATGTATAACCTTGACAATTAATTCTATTATATTCCAACTTCCATAGGCGAGGTGTCATTCTTCGTGGTTTTGATGTAGTCTCTTCTTTCCCATTAAAAAGATGTTTTTCAGTAGTTTGATACTTATGATTTCTGTGGAGGAAGTGCCTATACTCATCAAACACCTACTATCCTAAACTTGTTGAACGACGAGATTTCATCTTTGGACCACAAATTGGACATGCAAATTTTCCCTTTGTTTGAAGACCTGTAAATCATATATAATTGGATTAAATATGTCAATTTTTATGATTATATATAATGAATAGATTATTTAAAAAACATGCATGATATCTACTTCATAAAATTAAATATCATTAAAGTCATGCAGTTGAACGTTATAACATACCAGAAAAATGTGTTAGCCTTGGGACATCATGAATTGTCCATACAAGCATTACATGGAATTGAAATTGTCTTTGTCCTATTGGTCTAGATACGTCATACATAGTGACACCATTCCATAACTTTAGTAACTCATCGATAAGAGGCTCAATATATACATTTATATCCTTAACTTGGTACTTACCTAGTTGAATGAACATAAACATTACATAATTATTATAAACATTTTACTGCAATATATATAAATTCATGTACACGACTATTAAATGAAAAAACATATAAGTCATTATGCAACAAATAAGACAAATGAGATGCTACTACGTTAAAGAAAATTGATGTAAACAAATACCTAGAACAATCATTTCCAACATTATGTGCTCCCTCTTTATTGACATCCATGGAGGAATGTTATTGTTAACAAAAAAAGGCCACACCAAGTAAATAGATCTTAGCTCTCCAAATGGATTGACACCGTCCGCTGCCAATGAAAGCCTGAGATTACAAGGTTCTTCTTTAAAGTATGGCCATTTTTCCTCCATGTTGCTAAATGTAGAACCATCCGCAAGCATTCAAAGAATCTCATCTCCACTTCTATTACGTGCATGGTAATCCATAAATTGCACTAAGCTTTTGCACCTAAATAATTGTTGCATACATGGAATAATGGGAATATAACAAAGAACCTTGCAAAGCACCATTTTTGTTAGTTGATATGTTCGATATCTACTGATATGACATTCTGGGCATTCTATTGCAAATTCATGTTGTTTATGATATATAATATGATCATTGGGACATGCATCTATTGCTTGATACTCCATTCCAATATCTTTCATAATACCAGATAAATCTCGATATGAGTGAGGTAAAATATTTGATGGTGGTAACAAAAATTCACCAATCAATCTACAACAAAAAATAATCTATTAATATAAAGAATATTAAAGGTACATACTTCATCCTTTATTTACTAGCGATGAACTAACAACATTTAAAATAGATGAAAAAAGATGACATACATGACATACCTTAACATCTGTGAGATTGCTATGTTGGATAAACCATTCATAACCTTCAAGTTCACCAACAACAATACAACAGAGAGAAGAGTTGTTTGGGAGCCTTCATAAAGGGGCTCATATGCCTTCTCAAGTACAGGTAAATCATGAACATCATCAAAGTCATCTCAATCAACATGATCAAATGTGCCACTACATGTGTCATGGATCAATGTATTTGTACCATCATCTTCAATTGTGTTTTCTAGTCCATGATCATCTTCTTCCATAGGATCATTAACTTCATCTTCGATATTCACAGCTCCATGTTCCTCCGCTTGCAAAACCACATTCTCCGAGCCATGATAATTCATATCGTGTGCCCTAGGGCGCCCCACCTTTATAATAATGATAGACACAAATAAACCATGATCATGATCAGGTGATTTATATATATATATCAAATGTTAAAACAATATAAACATTTACAAATTCAATCAATATAAACACATGATATAATGAACAACTTACCAATGGACGATAATCATGCCCCCCTTCAACATGACCATGCTACCTACAATGTTTCTCAGCTGTTGTGATTAAAAGTCTTCTTGTCTTTAAGCCCTTGCAATTATTGCAAGGACAATAAAATTTCCCATCACCCTTTCTTTTCAATATAGTCCACAATCTAGCAACTGTCTCTTCATTTTTTTCTAGACTAATATTATCTGACATGATTTTTCTTTATCAAGCTTGAATATTTAGATCTTCAAAAAATATCAAATTCACACGTACTCCAATAATTTTTAATCATACACAGGTAACAAAATATAATAATTATGATATTTTACACCAAAAAAATTCGGCATGCAACCACCCCTGCAAAAGAGACGATATTATGAAGTTAATGACCCCAAAAAACACTTTCAAATGCTAATTCCAATAATTATTAAATTCTGATTTTATGATTTCCAACTGTTAGACTCCTAAAATCAGAATATTCAACTTGCACAAAAAAGTCTGGAAATGAAATTCTCAAAATGCAGCTAATAGGCCTCAACAATTAAGGCCTACTCAAGAATTTGTGAAGTCACTTGAAATTTTCTAGGCCTTACCTGATGATTTCAGCAGGAGGATTAAAGAGCTGGTAAAGAGTTTTGATGACTGGAGTGACACATCTTTACCAGATATTGTAGATGCCTAAGGAAATGTTAGATCACTGCAACAATGGCAGGACAGGGTAGATGAAATCATCAATGCACAAATCAAATTGATTTGTGATGACTGATCAAATTATGACATGTTGATGAGTAGTATGGATAAAATCATTAACACTAGCATATTTTTGGAATCTTTTGAAAGGGAGGTGAATCAAGTAGCAGTAAAGTATACACCTTACGATGCCAAGGTAAATTAGGTGGTAAATTTTAATTGGCCAACGAATGAGGAATATCAAGGATGGGTAGAAAAGTACTTAACTGAACAAGAATAGGATAGAGTCTACAACCAACAGTTAACAGCTCAATGGTTATGGTTATAACAAATTTTGGCTATGTCTTGGTGGTAGTTTGGGTGCAAGTTTTCAAAGTTTGGCAAATGCAACAGTTATTCTCCAGTAGACGGGATGAACAAGAAGATTCTCCAGAGACTCAACTGTTGTAACCAATTTTTGAAATGTCATAAGGCGGTCCAAGTGACCAGTGACAGGTGTATTTCTGGTCCGATGCTTGTTGTTCCTTCATTTTCCCTATAAGAAGGATTTCAGGACCAAAAATATGGGTTAGCAAGTTAGATATCTTTAGGTCAAGTCTAACTGAAGTTGTAGGGAGAATTTGTAAAGAGCCTGATATTATAGTGAAGATACTATTCTTAGGTTTGGTGTCATTCTATTGTAGGTTTTAGTTTCATGGGTACTTAATTTTCAAGACAGTACTAGCATCTGAATGAAAATTACTCATTTCAAGGTCATGTATCTCCATTGTATGAATATATTATTATCTTGAATAAAATGATCAAGGGTTATTTTGTTCATCTCACTGTTATGGTGTGTGTAATTCTCATTTTGGCTTTAATTCAAGGAATTAATTAAAATGCTTGAGTGAGGTTATAGGTGACTATGTTCATATAAGGATTTGATAAGTAGTATTGGGTTAGAATATAGATTGATGGTATTGTAAGGCAGTATTATCTGAGATTTTATATGCTATGTGTCTAGAAGATAAACTTGGTTACAGTAAAAAAACAACCAACACCTTTGATATTATCTAGCTATGGCTCCCAAATCTATTGCAAATTGATCATTAGGGTTAAAATTGAAACCTTGCAAATATAATCTTTGTCCAAATCCATCAAGAATTTTCCATCAGTTATAAACAATTCCCTTATAAAGAATTTGTGAAGCCAGGTCTAAAATCTGGAAATGAAATTCTAAAAATGCACAAGACTAAAAATGAAATCTGATGAGATGTTGCTTTAAAATATGATTTTCAAACTTGGAAGTACAAATCTGACTTCGCAAATGAATTCTGGAAAAAGATAATGACTACCCTCAACCTAGCGCGCGATATCTTCTTGAGTTTCTTCTAATTTTCCCCAAGAAAACTGTCAAGCAAAACACTGTCATAATAAATAGTCGAGCTCATTTCAATTTATGCCCACCACAATTTAACTTTATAGGTTCGTCGCAATTCCGACGAACGTCGGGGTAAAAATTAAAAAAAAATGAAAATTCGCAAAAGTGCCCGACCATACATCTGATTATATAGCTTTCGTCAGAAGGTTTCATCGAAAATTGGGGTCAAATGAGTTAGTGCGCGTGCTATATGTGCTTGAATGACCCTCGTCACCCTATTGGTATGTGGATATGGGTGTGGTGTGTATGTTGTAAACCTTCCTCTATATGTATCTACATTCTTTTATGTTTGTGATGGACTTTTGATAAATTGGGGATGATGCAAAGCATCAAGAGAATTTAGGCCTCCTTCCATGTTGAACCATTTTTTTATTTTCTTTACTTTGTCTTATCGTGCATTCCTCACATGGCCTGATATAGTAGGGGGTTGATGAAAGCTTATTTATATACTATTATTATATCTATATGTATTTATGAGCGACTTTGACCCCAAAATACTAGGCTACCCTTGTGCTCTCTGTTTGCATTTTATTTTCTTTTGCTTTCTCTTTATCTTTCTCTCTTCTTTGCTTGAGTTGTCCCTTTTGTGTGTGACAACATTACTTCTAGATCACCTGGTTTGTAGAAAATGCATTCATTGCCGAATAAATCTTTTCTCGAAGACCCTTCATACACTTCTTTGGATCTGTATTCTCAACTTTAAACCTTAACAAAACATGTTTCCTTCAACATGAGTTCATGAAGAAAGGACATGGAAACTCCCCTCCAAAGCGGGAATGGTCTTAGTCTTCCCCTCGCATGAGCAAACCTCCTTCCTTTCAAATTCCTTGATGAATTGAACATCTTTCAAAAGGTTTCCTTGATGATGAATTGGTTCGAGAAGGAAAATGTCAAAATTTTGAAAAGTGTGTCCCTTGAGTGGACTCCTTCTTTTTCACGTTGGGTTCTCGAGGGACCCCTTCGAAAGATTTCAATAAGATCTATGCTGTCTAGCTTGGGGGCAACCCAACTAGACCAGTTTCACGTCTTTGCACCTAGTCTGGGGGCAGCCCGACTAGACCCTACATTTCAAATAGTGTGTCCCTTGAGTGGACCCTCCTTCCTTTCGAAGGGTTCCTGAGGGACCCATTTGAAAGTCTTCCAACTTAGCGACGGTTTGTGTGACTGTCTAACCACTGGTCTGCATAGCCACTTTTGGATGTGTTCTATCCACGAGTAAAAATGTCGCCTCCTCTGACTCTGTGGAGTCCCCTTTACTCAGTCTCCCTCATGTGAGAGTTCTTGGGGTATACCTTCCTTGTAGTTCTACAGGTTTGTGAGATGCTTTCTTGGTATCCTTCATGTGAGGGTTCTTGAAGGATACTACCCTTGCAAGACCATGAGCCTGTAAGGTATTTTCATGCTTCATCTTTGTAGTTCCATGGAACCACAAAGTCCTCCCTTGCACTTTTGGGTTCGCCATTCCGTACTTTTCTTCCTCGTTGGTTCAAGTATATATCTCTTACTCTGTTACTTCTGACTACTCTACTTTCCCAAAGCACTCATCAGTACTCATGCTCACTAAAGTGGGGGAAAAATCTATCAACATGAATTTGCACCCTTAACACAAATCTCATTTTGGATCCACAAAACTTTATAAAATCAAAAGTGGAGGCTTAATTCCACTTAAGCCCATTGTTTGCATCCACTTGGTGCTTGTTTTGCATGTTGGTGGGGGTGTATATGTCGGGGACGCCCATGTGGCATGCAAATGTCTGTGTGACACACTTACATCCTTGGCAGATTCTTGTGGCTGGAGACTACAAATACGTAACACTTTTGATTGGAAGTCAAAGAGTAACGTCCCTCTTCGGCTGGCCGACCTGAATATGGTCATTTTTAACCTTATCCTTCATATTCTTGACCATTCCATCAATCCTCAAGTTTTTGAATCTTAGTAGAGGCTTTGCAAGATCAACTTGAGAATTCTCTTTATTTCTATTCATCCATTTTCCAAGCTTTGCAGCAGCATTCTTCACTCCATTGCAGCAACTCCATACTCCATCACTCCAACAGGGTGAGCACAAGACATACATCATGGCAACAGAGGCTTCAGTCCCTTCCGTTCACTCCTCCATGAGCCTTGAGTGCTTTGGATGGAGGCGGTAAATCTCCTACAATCTCTCCTTTTTATTTTGATTAGGTAAGCACATACTGCTTGTAGTGTTTTGTGTTATGTAGCTTGTAGTTCATTTCCTTTATCACTATCTTTGCTATTCCAAACATGGTTGTCCATGGAGGTGGAAACACCAAGATAGGGGTTTGACTGAGGCAATCCCCTATACAATCCCAACAAATTGTCCCTTCCTTGTGTGTAGGTATATAGAGCTCCAAGTAATCCAATGAGGAGAACATTACGCGAGATCATCTTCATCACCTTGGTGGTAATACATTTCCTTTATCATATCGTATTTTATTTTCTCTCATCTTAATCTCATTCTATTGCTTTAAACATTTCTAGACTAGGCTCTTAGTCCTCCTTTTTAGGTTAGAATCTTGTCTTTTAGGTTCTCTAGCCCTACGGATGCCAGCGCACCCTTAAGATGCCAGCGCACCACGTTGTCATCCTAGAACTATGCTTCCGTCCTCAAACAAAGAGTTGTTTGAGACATGAGTCTGACTCCAAAGGCCAACTCGCTTAGCCTCCTACCAATCTCCGAGATTGTAGGGTGATCAAAGGACACATAGTCTTTATCATTTTCATCCTCTTCATCCTAACTATCCTCTAAGTTGAGGTGGGTCAGGGCAGCCTCTCCACTCTTGGCCTTTCATGACCTGGGGTCTTGTAGTGGGTGGTCCCCTTCTCTCACACATCTATATGCTTTTCTCCTAGTAGAGTAACCAATAAATATCCCTTCATCACACCTAGAATCAAACTTCCCAAGGTCACCTTCATCTCTTTTGATGCAACATCTACTCCTAAAGACTTTAAAATATCTGACACTAGGGGGTCTTCCATACCACAACTCATGTAAGGGGTCTGTTTTTTTTACCCTCAACTAAACTTTTTTAAGTAGATAGACAATAGTTTGAACTTATTCTCTCCAATACATGTATGGAAGTTCATCATCTTTCATCATTGTTCTAGCCATTTCTTGCACTATTCTATTTTTTCTTTCAACTGCCCCATTTTATTGAGATGTTCTAGAAGTAGATAGATGTCTCCAAATACCATGATCTTCACAAAAAAATTCAAATTCATTTGAAGTAAATTTGCATCCTCTATCTGACCTTGAGCATTTGATCCATTATTTTCTCCACTTTGTCTTTAAATATCTTGAACTTATCAAAGGATTTTGATTTATCTTTTAAGTAGCCCAAGTCATTCTAGTGTAATCATCTATAAGCAACATAAAGTACCTTTCACCTTGTTGGATCCTTACCCTTGTAGGTCCACATAGATCAGTTTGAATCAACTCCAATGGCATTGAAACATAACACTCCTTTCTTTTCAAACTATTCTCTGTTTTCTTTCCCAACTAACATTCTTTGCATAATGTCTTTGCAAGCTTAGTTATCCTAGGAAAATATATCATTACATGAGAGGAACTTATCCTTACCATGTTGTCAATAATGATGTGCCCCATCCTTTTATGCCACAAAAAACATTCCTTGGATTGAGACAGTAGGAAAATTCTTCCATTAGCCTCCTTTAGATGATATACATTACCATTTTTCCTTGTTCCTTTAGCAACAAGCTTTCTAGACCCTTTCTAATTTCACATCCATTAGCATGAAAGGTAAGATTGTAACCTCTACTTCACTTTTTTATGACACTTACGAGATTATATTTTATACCTTTGACATAAAGGACATCTTCAGTTTTATTCTTTTCATCAATTATTATATCTCCTTTTCCATAGATTTGTGTTGACTTTTCATCACCAATATTAATAGCTCCACCATTGACCTTTTTGAGATTGATGAACTTACTTTTTTTTTCAGTCATGTGGTGAGAACACCAACTTTCAATCATAAAAGTATTTTCCTCTTCCTTTGCATGAAAGGAAGTCCATACTACCATTGATCTTTCACAAACCTTACTATTCTACAAGGTACTAAACCTTTTACATTCTCCAATATTATTCCTATTTCCTTCAAGAGCCATGAATATATTTTCATCATTTGAATAATTATCTTCATCTTTAGAGGAACAACTACTCTCCTTAGAATAAAATCCTCTTTTGATTTTCTCTTTTTTCATCAGCAACTAATTATTTATAGAGACACTTCGATGCAAAATGACCTATTCTTCCACAATTGAAATAATTGAATAGTAACTTAACTTTGTACTTGCTAGTGCCTTTCTTCAATTTTTTTACAATTTTTTCTTCAAGTTCATCAAGTTCATCATTTTGATCAAGAGCTTCATCTTCAATATTTTTGTTAGATTTGAATGCAACATCTTTCTTTGGAACATCTTCACCAAACGCTTTGATCTCAAAGGTAGTAAGATTATCAAAAATTTCATCATCTAAATATTGACTCTTCAATAGTGGATACTTTATGACTATAATATTTTGGGATATATCTCAAAATGTTCTTCATTATTTCACATTCCTTTACTTCTCCACCAAGACTAGAGATACCAAAGACAACTTCTTGTACCCAAAGCATATAACTTGCAATGTATTCGTATTCTATCATTCTTAGAGACTCAAATTTTATATTAAGATTTGCATCTTGGATTGCTTCACTTTATAATCTCCTTCATATATTCTACTAAACTTCTACCAAGCATCTTTGGTAGAACTGCAATTCATCACCTTCAATAATTTTGAATCAACTAATCTACACAAGATATCATTCTTAGCTTTAGCATTACATTCATATAATATGATTTAGTAGGATCTATAACAGGAGTGGTAGGAGTTGTATAACCACTTTTGATTGATTGTCAAACACCAAACCAAAGAGATTTTAGGTGTCCTTCCATTCTCAGTTTCTAGTAAGAGTAATTAGTCTCATCAAACCTACGACCCTTGTATGAACCATCATGTGCCATCCTAGATATTTTCCTCGAGTTGTCAAGCTTCTACAAAGGAAATTGGATCTAATACCAATTTTTGAACACTTCAGAAGATTGATAGGGTGGTTGAGTTAGTATTATAAAAACTTAACCTCTTCCAAAATTTGAAAATTTCAACACAACTCAAACTTCTTTAGCATATCAAAAACCTTTAAACATAACAGTAATAGAGAAGAATATAGAAATTTGAATCTTTATCAACTTCAACAAACTTTAAGTCAATGAAAGATATAGAAATAATTAGATCAACAACAAAGAGAAGGAAATAAAGAACACACATATGCACAAGGAGACACCAGATTTATGTGGAAAAACTAATGAGGCAAAACCATGATGAGAGTTAACTCACAATATAGGCTCACTACCAAAAATAAATGCAAGAAGGCTCATTGCCTTAAAAACAAGATATAGAGGACTTGTTGAATTGAAGAAAACATGAATTCAGGAGCAAGATATAGGGATATAATGAGATTCACTATCTTAAAGTAGGATACAATATGATATAGAAAAAAATACAATGATTTCCAACACAACACTTTGTTGACTGAGACATTAAAGAACAATTGATCTTTCCTTTCACAATATTTAGCACTAACTCTACTGAATATTCAATACAATTTGCATACACACTTCTTCGCATCTGTACACTTCTCCACCTTTTTGCATCTAAAATGATCTTGCATTTATATCCACCGCAACACTTCAATTCTTTAATTAGGTTGGCCAAGAAGAGAATAAACAATGAAATCAACTAGTTGGCTGCCAAAAACATAATGCAATCCTATCTCAAAGGTAGAGAGGACCAAAACAATCTCAATACTTCTTCCAATGTGATCCAAAACAATTTACACACTAGCACACATCAACCTAAGTCAACATCAAGGAAACATTTGGATGAAACATTGAAGCATATAACCAGTCAGCCCTAAAACATACTGTAATCACCCTGAATCTAATATTACTTCCTCTTAATTAATTAAATAACATTATTTAATTAATTTACCCATTTGTCCCCTTTTAATTAAATAAATATATTTATTTATTTAATTAATCTATTTTCCTCTTATAATTAATTAAATATTTTATTGAATTAATTATATCACCTTCTAAAACTATAGTTCTTTTAATCAATTAAATAATTCTTATTATTTAATTGATCCCATTAAAATCTCCTATGCTTCTAATTCCAATTATGTTAATTAATCCTTGATTAGTTAACTTACTAATCTCCATTATCCCATTCTCTAACTTTTAACTCCACCTAGGTTAATAAACTCATGGTTTATTAACTCCATCCACCTCGTTATGCTAATTAATCCCTAATTAACTATCCTAACCCCCATCATTACCTTTATTTCCTAATTTAAAATTCATCCTCAACCTCCTAATCTCATCTCATTAATGCAACCAATCCCACCTACCTCCACTATCTTACACCTAGCCTCCAAAATTAAATGAGGTGTCATCCCAAGGTGTGCTCACACATGTGTGAGTGCACCTCATCTCCTCTCTCACACTCAATTGTGACACTTGTCACAATGCTAATTATCCACAACCTTGATCCATGAATCACATCCCTAATTAAGCGTAGCCCTTCATCAACTTTCAATCTTGACCCTCCATTTCCCCCTTTAATTTTCTATAAATTGGACCTTCATCCTCTCATTTATCCATCTTGAATTTGAGTCAATATTATGCTGGTGCAATCTTGTGAGAAATCCACATCCACACTTGATAAAATCCAACAAGAATAGGGTGCTTCTTAAGCTCGATCGTGAGGGCCACCAAAGGTATAAGGTTGTATTTTCAATTTGATGTTATTTCCTTTATGTTTTATGCTTTTGGTGTTAAATTCTAACCCCTCTACATTTGGAACACCCGGTAGGACCCACATCCCTACTAACTTTTTTTCAAAGTTGTGCAATTCAAAGGTTTGCAAGTTTCAGACGCTGTAGAATCATGCTTTTGAACAGACTTTTCATGCCTTTGTAGCAACCCTTGATGCTTCTATCTTATATTACTACACCTATGTCCAATATTGCAGTGCCTACAAGTTGACTCTTCATGCTTGCATCTTAGATTTTGGTGCTCGCATTCTAAGGATTTTGTTTAATCATTTTGCTAACAACTCTCAGGTTTTTACAGGGTTTCTTTAGTGTTTTAGGGTTGTCTTCAGTGCTATATTAGTGTTTACATCTTATATTAGTTGTTATCACCCATTATTATATTTAATTTTTATTTTACTTTGCAACAACTATCACTATCACACTAAAATCAAAGATAAAATGAACCAAAATCTAAAATCAAACTAAAAATATACCTAGGCTAAACAAGATCACTAGTTATCATCTCACATTTTGTTTTTGGTTCTAAAATTAACCTTAAAAGGAAAAATAATTCATATTTTAAGTGCATTAGGTGAAATAAATTTTGTTCTGGCAAAGCACTATTTTTTTGTGCCTACACCAAAATTTTTGGTGCCTATGTTGGAAGTTTTGACGCCTACGTAATTTCACTTGTGTTATGATTTGTAGTCCCTGTGAAGTGACCTGCAAATTCATTTTCCAGAAAAGGATCTCTATTTTAGCATAGTAGTTTGTATATTTTCTATTCTAGCATAGTTTATGTAAGAGAGGGGGACCAACCACTGCAAGGCCCCAGGTCACGAAAGGCCGAGAGTGGTATGCCTAACCTAACTTACCTTAGTTTAAAGGAAGGTTAGGATAGGAGGGATGAGAATGATGAGGACTATGTGTCCTTCGACCACTCTGCAAACCCGAGAGTTGAAAGGAGACTAGATGAGTCACTTTTTTAAGGTTAAATCTACATCTCAAGTAGCTCTCTGTTAGAGGACAAAACCATGGTTTTGGGACGACAACGCGACACGATGGCATCTCATAGGTGCGTTGACATCCGTATGGCTAGAAAACCAAAGAAACGAGGTTTCAACCCTAAGAAAATACTATCAGCCTAGTTTAGAAGTTTTTAGAACGATAGAATAAGATTAAGAAGAGTGAAACATAAAGAAAAACATGATAAAGGAAATATATTACTGCAAGGGTGATGAAGATGATCTCACAAGACAGTCTTCTCGCTAGCTTGCTCCAAGATCTCTCCACTTGCACACACCAAAGAGGGGAAATGTTGGGGGGCTGTTTAGGGGTTTGCCTTAGTCAAACCCCCGTTTTGGTGTTTCCACCTCCATGGATAGCAAAGTTTACAATGATAGAAATAATGATAAAGAAGGGAATACAATCTACATAAACAAAATACACTACAAAACAATACGTGCTTACCCAACCAAAATGATAGAGAAGATAAGAGGAGCTTACCACCTTCGTCCAAAGCACTCAAGGCTAGTGGAGGAGAAAATGAGAGGAACTCAAGCCTCTGTTGCAATGGTGTTTATCCTGCGCTCGCACTATCAGAGTGATAGAGTGGTAGATTGTTGCTATGGGGTGTGAAGTGCTGCTACAAAGCTTGTGGATGCTTGAGAGAGTAGAAGAAATGTCAAGAGATGAACTCAAGATCTTGCAAAACTTATCTCAAACTTGAGAATGGATGAGAGAGTGAAGAATATGAAGGAGGAGGATGAAAAATGGCCATATTTGGGTCGGCCAGCCGAATAGGGGCATTACACTTCAACTTCCAATAGGAACTGTAATGTTCTTGTAGACTGCAATAGCAGGAATCTGCCAGGGATGTAAGTGTGTCGCACAAACATCTACGTGTTGTGCGGGCATCCCTGATAGAAACACCTCCACCAAAACACAAAGTAGGTGCCAAGTGTGATGTGAATAGTGGGCTCAGGTGGATTTAAGCCTCCACCTTAGGTTTTCTAAAGTGTAAGGGGGTAAAGGGGAATTTTCATTATGGGTGCAAATTCATGCCTATACATTTTTCCCCCACTTTAGCGAGCACGAGTACTTATGAGTGCTTTGGTAAATTAGAGTAGTAAAAAGTAACAAGGTAAGAGATGTATACCTGAATCAACGAGGAAGTAGAGCACAGTCTAGAGAACTCGGAAGTGCAGGAAAAGGACTTCGTAGTTCCACGAAACTTATAAAGTTGAAGAACGAAAGGGCCTCACAGGCTCACGATCCTGCAAGGGAGGTATCCTTCAAGAACTCTCACATGAAGGAGATTGAGAAAAGGGGGAATCCATAGAGTCAGAGAGGGAGACATGTTTACTTGTAGATAGAACATGTCAGGAAGTGGTCGTGCAAGCCAGTAAATGCACAGTCACACAAACCATCACCAAGTTGTAAGACTTTCAAAGGGGTCTCTCGGGAACCCTTCAAAAGGAAGGAGGGTCCACTCAAGGGATGTGTTGTTTGTGTTGGAGTTGAGAAAATACAACACCACAAGAGCCTAGGGACCTCTACAAGCAAATAACCTGTTACAAGGAGAAGCAACAAAGAGAATGCTCAAGAATGTGGAGCCATTAATTCACACAAAATGTAAACTAAATTAATGATACAAAAGATAGTTTTACACCATACATAGGTGAAAACCCTAAAAAGGAAAACCCTAGGCTTGCACAATAATAATTAATAAAGTAATTAATTATTATGCACCTAATGTTAGCTTAAGTGAAAAGAGGTAAAAGGGAACTTTAAGTAACTAAACAAATATTGTTTAATTAATAAAGTAAATACCCAATTACTCTAACACCCCCCCTTAAGCTAGACTTAGGGAGAAGCTAAAACCTAGAAGAAGCTACTGAAAACAAAAGCAATTGGTCCCGGCAACAAGGCCAAATCAGGTACCCATGTACAAAATCAATGCAAACTAAATGAAATGGGGTAAAGGAGAAAACCTAGTGGGAACAAAACTCCTCCCCAAAATAGAATGCAAGGAAGGAATGTAATACACTAATGAAAGAAGGATAGGAGGTGGATAACATGATACCCCCCATAGACAACTTCTATCATATAAGTACATGTACAATGATCTCCATAGGAGAGATAGAAAGAGAGAAGAATGCCCCCCCACAATGAAGAAACTCCTGTCACAATGGTAGATGCCTGATGTACAATCCAAAAGGAGATCTTGAAGCGGAAAATGATATTCCTCCCCTTGGGAAGAAATGGATCCGGACCTATGTTGAAGAAACCCTGTGAAGAATGATGAACCAATCTGTCTCAAGATATGTGCCATGATAGGATGTTGAAGAATCTCACTGTTTGAACTGAAACAAATGATGCCAAATCCAAACTGATGTGGAGAATACTGAAATTCAACCTCTGAATGCATGGATAATGGTGGGTGAATAGTGATAACTTGACTATCAAGGTAGAGGAGATGAATGTCCTCAAAATAATCCTCCAAATCTGCAATATAGGACTCAACAAACAAGAAAGATATGTCTGCAACATAAAAGTCCAAAGTAGCTATGTTTGGAAGATGTATGATTCCCTGCTGCACTGAATCAAGAACAACAAGAGATGCTGATGAAGTTTCAGTCCGAAGAGTAGGAACTGTGAGACAAACCTCTGATCCATCAGAACAAGTAAGGGTGTCTAAATAATCAAGCTCCTCTAAAGTATCATGATCAAATGGTGTATTCTCTCTCCAAGCAATGGGTAAGAGACAATCTAAAGTAGGATCCTCTAGGAATGGAGATAGAATAGGGTCTCCATAGATCTCCCAAAGATGTGTCCAAAGTGGGTGAGGACAATCAATGTCCGATATAACCAACATAGTGTCATAATCAGCACTAGACAATATGAGTCCTACTATGTGATTTCTAATAATATCTCATGCTAATCTGCCTTCTAAATTTGTTGGTTCAGGTATGAGATCATACAACTAAGGCAAAATATTAAGCCACCTACAATGTGTAAGTATACCCTTTGCCCATGACTCATAATTACCCCGTTCCAGAAGAACAACTGAAGGGTGAGTAGAAAAACCCATGATAACTCTTCAAATGAAAAAAATTAGAGACTAATGATCTCAGCAATGATAAAGCATATCAACATAACCCATCCAACGCAAACAAAGCCCATGTAGGAGCTAGGATGACCAAGTAATTGAGCAAAGTGTAAAAACACACAAAGCTGAATAAAAAATACTTGGTAAATATTCTTATAAAATATACTATAAATCTAGAAAGATCACTGTAATACCTTTCCAATGCCTATTCGTTTGCACAAAACGGAGTTCAGACGCAAAAGATACGCCCCTTGGAGTGAAAAAACCAAATTCTGACTTTAACTAGAAAAAAAGACTACAAAATTGCAAAATCAGAAAAAATTATTAGTACCACTGGAATGGCACCGAAACCAGATTTCTGGTGATATCTCATTGTCAAAAATACGAGAAAAAATGCCCATTTTACGTCCGATTTAACGCAAGCTACTCCAATGTGCTAAAAAAAATGTTCACAGCCCTCAAGGGCTAAAGTCTTCGGCCCCTGGTCACGTGGACAACCAAGGGGCTGGTGGCTATAGACTCGTGATCACCCATGTGACCGAGCAGTGGGGGTTAGAAGCTTGCGGGGGCTAGTGGGGCCGACACGGGTTGGTGAGCCCGGTGGCAAGCTCAGTGGACGGAGCTCACGGTGGAGCCAGGCAGGGTCGGCGCAGTGGGCGAAGCGTGGAGGCGGCCGGTATTGGCGGGGAGCTAGCAGTGTCAGCAGGGCGAGCTCGGTGGAGTCGGGCGCGGTTGGTGAGGTGAGCTCAGTGGAGCTGGGTGTGGAAAAGACAGGCGGCGAAGCAGCTCGGTGGTCAAGCAGTGGCTGACAGGGGCGGAGCGGCGGTCGAGCGGGTGGTGCGGTGGCTGATGGGTGGTGCAGCCGATGGCCAACAAATTTTTAACGGGCCGCGTAGAAAAATAAAAAAACTAGGGTTTTTTTTTTAAAAAAAAATTTTTTTTGCGATTTTTTTGCTGAGGGGGCCGTACAGCCAAACCCTAATTTTTTTTTTGCATCCCTGGTTGGTTGTGGCCAAAATTGACAATTTGACAGTCGATTTAGGGATTTTTGGGTGCTATGAATCCAATGGCACTATCCGTTTGGGCTCAAAGTGAACCTAAAAAATAGAGTATGTTGAATCCACAAGAAGAAACCTTAGAACCCTAGATTTGCTTCCAATGCAAAAATCTCAAAACAAGAACAAGTAGCTGCAAATCTAAAGCTTTGATACCATGTTGGAGTTGAGAAAATACAACACCACAGGAGCTCAGGGACCTCTGCAAGCAAATAACCTGTTACAAGGAGAAGCAAAGAGAAGCAACAAAGAGAATGCTCAAGAATGTGGAGCCATTAATTCACACAAAATGTAAAATAAATTAATGATACAAAAGATAGTTTTCAACCATATATAGGTGAAAACCCTAAAAAGGAAAACCCTAGGCTTGCACAATAATAATTAATAAAGTAATTAATTATTATGCACCTAATGTTAGCTTAAGTGAAAAGAGGTAAAAGGGAACTTTAAGTAACTAAACAAATATTGTTTAATTAATAAAGTAAATACCCAATTACTCTAACAGTTTGAAGAGTGAAGTCTAGTCGAGCTGCCCCCAAGCTAGATGTAAGGATGTGAAGTGGATCCAGTCGAGTTGCCCCTAACCAGATGTGAAAAAGTAAGAACGTTCTAGTCGAGCTGCCCCTAAGCTCGATGCAAAGATGTGAAATAGGTCTAGTCGGGCTGCCCCTAGGCTAGACACCATAGGATTTTACTGAAAACATTTGAAGGGGTCCCTTGGTAACCCAACATGAAAGGGAGGGGTCCACTCAAGGGACACAATGTTCAAAAGCTAACACCTTCGTCCTCGAATCAATTTATCATCAAGGAATCCTTTTGAAAGATGTTCACTTCATCAAGTAATTTGAAAAGGAAGGACATGCCCCCACGAGAGGGGAAGACTAAGACTGTTCCCTCTTTAGAGGAAGGTTTCCAAGTCCTTTCTTTACGAATCCATGATGAAGGAAACATGTTTCGTTAGGGTTTCAAGTTGAGAATGCAATTCTAAAGGAGAAGCGTGTGATGCGTCTTTGAGAAAAGATTTGTTTGGAAATAAATGCATTTTCTAAAGACCAAGTAATGTAAAAGTAACGTTGTCACACATGAAAGGGACAACTCAAGCAAAGAAGAGAGAAATATAAAGAGAAAGGTAGAAGGAAAAGAGATTACACACAAAGGGCGTAGGGGGATATGGTTTCACAGTATCAAATATGCCTTTATTTATATATGTAATAGGTAACTGTGGTGTGAGGCAAAATATCATCAATCCCCAACCAGATTAGGAAGAATGCATGAAATACAAAGCTAATTAAAAAAATTGGGTCAACATGGAAGGAGGCCTAAATGCTCCTAATGCTTTGCATCATCCCCAATTTACCGAAAGCCAATCACGCACATGGAAGAATAAAGAGACATATAGGGGAAGGCTTACAACACAAACACCACGCCTGTATCCAAGCACCAATAGGGATGATGAGGGTCATCCAGGCACATATAGAATGATCATGGGGAAAACACGTCACAACACACACACACACACACACATCTAATCTAAATATTAAGAAGAGGGTCTCCCCCTAACACTAGTCAACCAAGAGGTCAACAACTTCCTATTCTAAATCATCATAGGAAGGATGACAAGCCTGCAATGATGTAATGTTAAGGGGAGGAGCTTTTGATCCTCCTGTAATAAAATCCAAGGCAGAGGGACTTGTGAGGTCTCTATCGCTCAACTCTTATTGGTCTAAGGTCAACGAATTTGTGAAGATCATTCACCAGGTCAAAAGTTCATCCACTAAGTTAAACATACAATTAATGAGAGTGACATGTTTCACCTCGGTGGATGGAGAAGTTCAGACTCGAGGTTCACCACTAGGATCATCGAGAGACTCAGGAGTGGTGAAAAACTCAAGGGAGGTCGAGACTGGTTTCATCACTAGGACAAAATAGGTCAATGCAAGGCCACCTTTTAGAGAAGGTAGGCTATTCTTATGTCCTACATTACTAGAGGGACCACAATCCACCTTATTCTTTGTCAGAGGAGGTGAACTCCCCACAGATGAAGCGAGGGTCGAGGGAGAAGAGGAAAGGACTGCGGTGGATACTGAAATGTAACTAACTCCAAAGTTTAAAATGCATGAATTAAAATTATTTCATAATAAATGGAATATAATAAATTAATTAACCATTATGCTCAATACATTAAATCATGTCGTAAATAAATTATTAATTTAATAAACTTAAAATATTTACACACTTTATTACTCAAATAATTATTAATACTTATCTTTGAAATGTGCAGAAGAAATCTCAATTATTGTTGGAATGGTCCTTAGTTTAGCCTCTTCCATCTGTGGGTAGTCTGGGAGGAAAGTATACTTTTCCGCTCTACATGAGTGTTGGTTCCATCGAAACAATGTTCAACACTCATTCCAAAAAACCATGCCTTGGACAAGACCATCCTAAGTGCACGCACTTGTACCCCAGGATGGAAACCCACTATAGGAGTGCCCCTTCTTTGTCCTACTCATAGCCTGCTAACCTAGAACCCTATTCTCGCAATGTGTTGTAATTGTTTTTTTTTCGTTTCTTTTTTCCTCTCCAAATAATTTAGTTTTTCACGGGTTTTTATACAACATAAAGGGTAGTTCCAATTAACATACCCTTTTATAAATGATTGCAATTGTAGACATCTAAATTTGATCACTTCCACATAATCAAAATCGTCTACTCTATTCATCTATTTCATTAATAGTAATTAAATAATTTATTTAATCATTATTTCATTTTCTGCCTAAGGTCTCTAAAGTATGTAATTGAATAATTAAATACTTTACCTTACACCTTTTCTTCTCTAAATTAAATAAATAAGATAATTTATTTAATTTAGTCATTTGACCTTTGGATTAAAACCAATTTTTAATCCCTCTCCTTGTCACATTCTCCATAATCCTCTTTTAATCTAAATTAAATTAATTAATCTATGATTAGGATATGCACCACTTAATCAAGATTAGTTTCACATCCTCCATAATCTCCCACTTGCTTCTAATCTCTCATTAATTATCTTAATCTTGTGTTTACACAACCTTAATCAAAGTCATTAGCCACATTTAACATACCTTTTTTAGTCAACCTTCCCACTTGCCTTTCTTGGCCTTGACTCTATTTCCCATGTGAGTTTTTAATTCGCATTTATTCACCCAAGGCTCCTCTCTTCCCCATGTGAATTTTTAATTCACTTTTATCCTTCCAAGGTTTACCGTATCCCCATGCAAGTTCTAGAAGACTTGACTTGTCACTTTACATGTGTCAAGGAATTCTAGAACCTTTGACTTGCCACATTACTCACATGTGACAAATCCCCATATTTTTGAAAACCCTCTCTTATCCAATAGACTTTCCTAAGCATGTGAATTTTTAATTCACATTTATTTCTCCAACCACTTTCCCTTTTCCCATGGAGATTTTTGAGAAATTATAAAATTCCTCAAAACTATTTTTCATTCTCATTTGGGGACAAGAAGTTCTTTTTTGAGGAAATCTTCTCATCCTCCAAGGTACCTACAAGGTACTTCTCCTTAATCCACATCATGTACCTCTGTTCCACCTCATTTCCACATCATCCCACCCTAAGCCATCTCACATTCCACATGTCAAGATGTGAGGGCTTGTGAGTCCTCAACTCACCATAGCCCTCCATCTTGACCTTGTTGGCCTAATCTCAACTGTTGAATTCTCTAGAGAATTCAAATTGTTCTATAAATATCCCCTCATTTCTCTCATTTGAAGAATGAATCTTTTTCTATCAAAACTCTTGCAAAATTGCCATTCGAGTTCTCATTCACCATAGCATTTGAATTCACCATTACCATGTCTCCACTCATCTTGCATATCACTTTACATGTTTGATTTAACTTGTCATCCAAGGAGCACACAAATCTTCAAAGATCAAAGGGCCAACCAAGGAAAAAGTAGCATGAAGGTATAATCTCTCTTTGTTGCATTTCATATTGCTTTCATGTTTATCATTCCTTAGGCTAATCGTTGAGGTGTCCTCTTTGTGTTATTTATTTTATTGAATTGATAGTTTGTTTAGCATCTCATATTAGGAATTAACATTTTAAGGGATCACATTTCTACCACGCCTGGTGGGACCCACAAACGAGTCTCTTTGTTTTACGTTTGTTGTTGTTTAAGTTGTTTGTTGATCTAGGTCGTAGAGGGGCAGATTTTCCCCGTAGAGGGGTGGACTTGCCCTTCATTCTACTACAGAGGGGCGGATTTTCCCTCTTGTTTCAACATTTTTAACTGTTTTTCTGTAGAGGGGCAGATTTTCCCTCGTGTTTCAAAGTTTTTAATAGTTTTTTGTAGAGGGGCGGATTTTCCCTTTTGTTTCATTGTTTTTAACAGTTTTCTGTACAGGGGCGGATTTGCCTTCTTGTTTCAACATTTTTAACTATTTTTCTGTAAAGGGGTAGATTTGCCCTCTTGTTTCAACATTTTTAACTATTTTCTACAAAGGGGCAGATTTTCCCTCTTGTTTCAGCATTTTTAACTATTTTTTTGCAGAGGGGCAGATTTTTGCTCTTGTTTCAGTGTTTCTAATAGTTTTTTGTAGAGGGGCAGATTTTCCCTAAACAACAAGTTCGGGAAGGTTAAAATTTTGCATTTTAGCTTTGTTTTTGTCTCAGTTTATTGTTGTTTTGAATTTTTAACCCCCTAACCTTGCTTGTTTGTGGGTGTAGTTGGATTTCTTACTAATACTTTGCAATATTTGGTGGTTACTCAAAAAAAAATAAAAAAAAAAGAAGAGAAAATAGCTAACATATGTTTGCAGGACCATCTTTTTTTACTCGAATTTTAAAGTTTTTCCTTGTTGTTTCATCTAGGCACTTAGTTTAACTAGGGGAAAGTAATATTTATTGTGTGGTGTGCCTATTTTGTGTTACCCTAAGGGGGCATTAGTTTGTTTTCACCTTCCCCTTGCACTTTGTGCGGACCGTAGGGGTAGTTGGAAATGATTAGTGCCTTCTTTTTAGAGGGACCTACTTGGGGATTTCATCACCCCAAGGGACAATCCCAACCACATGTACCGATGGGGTATAAAAATGGGGGAGAGCCAAAGTTGTACCCTAATCCAGTCACATCGTGTCTGGTAGAACGTCAAAGCTAGGGTGGTACCTAGATAGACGTGAAGAGTTGGTCCAAGCCTTTCAGTATCTTGTTGGGGTTCCCGACTCATGCTTGTGATAGGCTAGTGTTCACAGTTGTGCCTCACGTACCGAGCGTATATCGAGGACTCCCTAGAAACCTTGTGCATACTAGATTAAGACCTTTTTTGGCCATACCCCTTAACACTAATCATAGGATTGTGCTTGCTTAAAGTGTCGTTCTGTGAAAAACCAGTATATCTTGATAAGTTAGCCTCATTGAGTCATTTCAAGTCCTTGCCATAAACCAAGTCACTTTTTTCTACTGAGGGGTAGATTTTCCCCCCTGATCCACTGTTTTTCCTATAGAAGTGCGGATATGCCCCCCCAATCCACTGTTTTTCTCACAGAAGTGCGGATATGCCCTCCTTATCCACTATTTTCCTATAGAGGGGCGGATTTTCCCCCTTGATCCATTGTTTTGACTACAGAAGGGTGGATACATCATCCTGAACAGATAGTTTTATCCATTCGACCCTTCCAAGCCTTTGTTTAACCATCCCGAGTCTCTGTTTAATCGTTTGACCATCCTAAACATTCATTTAACCAATCCAAACATCCATTTGACCATTCCAAGCCTCCATTTAACCTTTCTAAACTTTCATTTATCATGTTCACATTGATCATTTCACAATTTGGGGAACCCATTCTACCATCTTACCGTGTGACCTAAAAATTTGCATTTTCCAAAAAGAGCACTTCAACAACACCTAGGACATCTTTCACTTGCATTCATCATCATCTCTCAACACAAAATCCCTTAAACCTTGTTTTAGAATTTATCTCCCGAACTGACCAAGGTGTTAAGTTTGATCGTTATCCTACATATCAATCATTGTCTTCAACCTAATCAATTCGCTTCTATCTTGAGGCAGATTTGTGTTGTAAGTCAACATCATTGGCCCAAATCAATCCCCTTTTATCTCAAGGTGGATTTGGCACCGTGATCATTGATTTAGCTAGTTCAATCCGATTAACCAACGTTATAAGTCACTTAGGATGATTTTCAAATTGGGTTTTAGGATCCCCTCCATCAACCAATCCTAATCCATCATCCAATCCAAAGAAAACTTATCCAATTGATCCAAACAATCCAATCCAATCTAAACTCAATATCATCCAATCAAAATCCCATCATCCAATCAAAATCATCTAATCAAATCCAATCCTTATCTAAATCATCAAATTGATACATCATCAATTGATCCAAAAAATTTGATCCAATCTATCCAAATCCGGTATCATCCAATCAAATCCAATCCTTATCCAAATCACCAAATTGATACGTCATCAATTGATCCATCATCTTATCAATCAGTCCAACATCCAACCCAGTCCTACAATCCTAATCCAATTTGAATCAATGAATCCAAATCATCACCTAGATCATCCTTTAGAAGTTGCATCTTAAAAATCACTTAGTTGTTGCACATTCGGACCCGTTCACAAACAAAAAAGTGAATGGCAGACCAACAAACCCACAGTTCCAAACCAAATGTCCCTCAAGATCCCAATAACATTTCAAACAATCCACATGATCCCCATAATGGTGTCTCATCCCAATCAAACATTGACATCCAAAATATCACACCACCCGATGATGAAAACATGGTCGATCAACCCGAAGTCACTGTTGACGAATATCTCAGTAATCCTGCCAATGTCCAATGACATATCATCTCCTAAACAAACACAGGGATAAGATTCTTTCCACCCTAGTCATGAAGGGAGTCAAACCACCATCAGACTTTGATGCCTCACCATATGTCCTTCCAACGACTATTGATCCGTAAGCTTCACAAAATGTTCCAGGAAATCCCTATGCCCTCGAGAGTGCACCCATGGACAATTGGTACCACCTTGAATTTGGAAATGTCATCATCCATCAAGTCCAAGATTATCCTTGCCTTCCACCACAACATCTAATATCCCACCACCACATCCTAATGATCCCCATGCCTATGGCATGCCATCATACATCCCATCTGCTCCACCAATTCCTCCCCCATATCCTAATATCAGGAACACACTTACACTTACCAATTTTCTACCTCCTACATTTCGAAAACCTCCAAATAATTCACACCAATCCACCACACTACCAACATCACCACAACATACTGCTACCGCTCTAGCTTCATCTCAACCCTTGCATCCACAACATCCGCAACACACTACTGTTCTTACACAACCATCACATCAAGTAGTACAACCTACCTCACAACCGCAACAACATAACCCTTTCATGGTTGCCCCCCAACAATAACATATCTCATCTCACCCATCCCATCAACAACAACCACAAAAATGAGCCCCACAATAACATGTGCATATCCCTACACAACACACCATAATCCACTTACTAAGTACCTTTATCATCCCTCTAGGACATACACTATTCCATCCCATCTCAATATAAATCCTCACCAAAATTTTCAAAACCAAACACATACCCAACCACCACCTTACATCAATCCTTTGCAACCTCAACATCATCCCCACCAACAACCATCGAATCCATCCCCATATGCCACACAACAACCCACCATTGTGCAACAATACCAATCCTATCTGCCCTATGTTCAACAACAACCAACTTATCAGCAGGGGGCACCTTGCATTTCCTATCACCAACAACCGTCATCACATCAACAAAGAGGCCCTACCTCCACATATTACCAAAATTCCACACAACAACATGACCCATCCCTCGCTTCCTACTATCAACAACAATCGCCTTACCAACAAGTGGCTCCCACTCATCACAATCAACCATCCAACTATCAATCCACTTATAATCAGAAAACACACTCATATCCGACTCAACCCATCTATGATCCAACAGTGGTAGGGCCATCCTCATCATATCCACAATACTATCCATACAATCAATCCACTTTGACTCCCATGACTCCCATCAAAAATGACTTGGAAGAAGTAAAAGTAGCATTAAAGGATCTACAAGATGGAACAGGTAAACAAACATTCAAGTTTGAGGACATATGCCCTTATCCTTTTGATCCCTCCATCTCCTTGGTTCCTTTCTCCAAGCATTTTGAGATACCAAAATTTGATAAATACAAAGGAACCAGGGACCCTAGAGCTCACCTTCAAGAATTTTAAGCCCATTTCCAAGAGGTCATGCATAATGACAATTATCTTATCCGACTTTTCCCTAAAATTCTACAAGGAGTTGCCCTTAACTGGTTCATGGGCCTTGAAAAAGGATCTATCAAAACCTTTGCATAATTATCCAAACAATTTGTCTCCCACTTCTCTTTTAATCTAGAGAAGGATATTGACATTGTTGATCTCCTAAAAGAAAAACAAAGTGAGGGAGAGACCTTTGCAAGCTACTTGCAAAGATGGCGTGCCTTGGCCAATAGGATGAAATTCCCACCATCAGAAAAAGACATGGTCACTTTATTTATCAAAAATTCCCACCTAGATATGGATCATAGCTTCCAACTCCATTATATCACCACCTTTGCAACACTTGTGGAGAAGGGTCCCATCTTGGAACGAGCCCTTATTGTAAAAGGGCAAGTCAAACTTTTTAATTTTGATAAAGAGAAGTCCTTTGGGGCTAAACCTCGTTATTGGAATAGAAATAAAAATGTTGTCAATGATGGTGTCACTGACACCAAACATATTTAGGTGGCCACCACTACACAAAAATACCCTCCTCAGCAACAACCGCCAGTCCAGAATGCCATATCCATCCCCCAAGGGGCACCATGACAACAATCCAGCCAAAATAACCAAGGACGAAATAGATGACAATTCACTCAGTTGGGAGAACCCCTTAGCATGGTGTTTCACAACCTTCTTCAAGCTAATTATCCCATCATGTATCCTATCACCAAACCTCTTGATACGTCTAAACCCAAACCTGCTTGGTTTAAAGACAACAAATATTGTGAATTTCATAAGATTAAGGGATATACCTTAGATAAATGTCAAGGCCTAAAAACCTACATTCAAGGCCTCATCGATCAAGGTGAAATCCATGTAGATGCTAACACAATGTCTTCATCCAATGCTCAACTCCAGATATATCAAAATTCTTTTCCTAACCACAATCAAGGTCCTAGTACTTCCAACTCTAATCCTGGATCTAAACACAATAACAAGCAAGGTAATAACACCAATAACATCAGCTATAAAAATGTGTCATACAATTACCAAGGTGTGGTCTCATATGTAGAACAAGTGGAGCCACGTGTATCCATGATACATGTCAAAGGAAAAGATCCACAACATGTTGTTACCACTCGGAAAACCCGCATCACAATCCCAACAACTCCATCTACCCGAAGGCCATCTGTCAATTCACAATATAACATCCTAGACCACCTAGGCAAGACTGCAGCCCAAATATCCATCTTAGATCTACTTAATTCATCTCCCGTCCATCAAGACATCTTGACTAAGGCTTTGCAAAGCACACAAGTGTCTGATGATATTGACTGCACCCAATTCCAAGCATTGGTGGAAAATCTCTCATCAACCTATCAGTTAGCCTTTAGCCAAAAAGACCTGTCGCGTCTTGATTCAAGCCACAACTGCCCCCTCCATCTCGAGGTTGGTGTAAATTGCCAAAAAGTAAAAAGGGTACTGGTAGATAATGTTTCGGCCCTAAATATTTGCACATTAAAATTCATACAATAGGTTGGATACACCCAGGCTGATTTAAGAAGTCAAGTTATCACCATCAAGGCATATGATAATGCAGAGCAATGTTCTGAAGGAATTATTTGTATCCCCATTCAAGTGGGGCCCATTGTACAGTACACTATGTGTCATGTTCTAGACCTTGACCTTCCATACAACATCCTTCTTGGTTTCCCATGGATTCATTCTATGCAAGTCATCCCATCCACCTACCATCAATGTTTAAAGTTCCCATTTCAAGGAATGGAAGTTACCATACAAGCTGATCCCCAACCTTTTGAATATTGTCATGCCTTGGAAGCTTCCTTTCCACATTCACATTATTTCCCAGGAGTCAAAATGGGGGAATCCCAAAAATCTATTTCTCATCCATCCACCAGTACACTAAACACCTCATCTCTGTCATCATCCACACCCACTTCCACCATCACCAAGGTCCAAATCATAGACAAGGGATGTGGCGAATACGAAATGCATACCGCACTAAATTTGGCAACCATACCACCATCACCCTACACATATGGACAACCAACTCTGCCAGTACCAAAAGTAGAAGAAAAGAAACTTACACTCACCTCCCAGAACATGGGTTCGACAACATTCAATGATCAAGGATCCCTCTAGGATCAAATGGACACTGATATCAGCTAATGGTTTTATCAAGAGGAACCTAAGCCACCATGTCCCCTTATAGAATACTTTCAAGAATTTTATCCACGTGCCTCCAACTTCATTGAAAAGTGTCATTAAGGTGGAGGCCTTGGTGTGGAAGAACAAGGAAAACACCAGCCCATTGAAGCAACTAACATTCAACCAAGAAATTTGGGCTTGGGTTATGATGCTAAATAGAAGGGTCCTGTGACATCCTCTAGCACTTCTAACAATGATAGTGTTGATGATGGTTCCCTCGAAGATATACCAAAAGAAGAATACATCATACACGCGTACGATGATTTGAATCACATTGACCTCCCTGCCATGTTTGAATGCTTGTCTGTTTGCACCATAGCCTTATCCCTCAAACATCCTGAACTTATAGATCATGACCTACAAGGTAGCACACCTATTGAAACATTTCCCTCGGAGGATACCTACGTACATCTCATGGGATTGGGGGAAGATGAATGCCCTAACCACAAAAACAAAAATAAACAAAAGCAAAATAGGTCATCAAGTAAAAACCTCATTGAGGCGCTTTTTGACTGGGAAAAAGTAAAAAAAAAGGGTGTATCTGATAGTGAAAACCTCAATATGGCACTGGAAGATGGGGACATTCATCTTCCCCTTATAGGAACACAAATAGCTAAGCAGTCTTCTATTCTCATTGAAGAGATGCAAGAGGTAAATTTGGGGACATAAGAAACTCCAAGGATCACCTATGTAGAAAAATATTTACCAGAAGCAGAGTATTTTACTATTGTCCAAATTCTCAGAGAAGGGGTTATCAATTTTGCATGGGCTTATTCCGATATGCCCGGCCTAGATCCTAATCTTGTTGTACACCATTTGGATGTCTGTCTATATGCCAAACCTGTCAAGCAAAAGCTTCGAAAGATTTATCCGCAGATAACACTATTAGTTAAAAAAGAATTGGAAAAATTACTAGATGTTGGCTTAATCAGACCCATTAATTATTCTGATTGGATTTGCAATATAGTACCTATTGCTAAACCTAACAGAAACATCAAGATTTGCACAAATTTTTGGGATCTTAACAAAGCCTATCCAAAGGATGACTTCCCATTTCCTAACATCAACATGTTGGTTGAAATTACTGCATGACATGAGATGTTATCCCTTATGGATGGCTTCTCTAGCTACAATCAGATCCGAGTTGCCCCTGAAGATCAACACAAAACCACTTTTACAACACCTTGGGGTACCTTTTGTTACAATGTCATGCCCTTTGGCCTCAAAAATGCAGGGGCAACATATCAATGAGCAATGACTATTATATTCCATGACCTCATCCACATTATCATGGAAGATTATGTTGATGACTTGCTAGGAAAATCCAAAACCAGAGAAGAGCACCCTACCATCTTGAAAAAAATCTTCAAACACTTGGAGCAGTACAAGCTAAGATTGAATCCGAAAAATTGTGTGTTTGGTGTCACGTCAGGGAAATTGTTGGGATCCATAGTTTCCCGAAGAGGCATCGAGGTTGACCCTACTATAGTAAAAGCTATCATGGATATGCCTCCACCTAGAAACCTAAAACAGTTATGGAGCCTTCAAGGAAAGCTACAATCCATCCATCGGTTTATAGCCCAAATTGTAAATAAATGTCAGTCATTCACTCACCTTCTAAAGAAAGACATCACCTTCAAATCGAATCAACAATGTCAGTTGGGTTTTGATATGATCAAAGAGTAATTGGCCCACCTACCAATTTTGATGCCACCTATCCTTGGAAAACCCCTCTTTCTATACATCTCTGCCACTTCAGTTGCATTGGGGGCATTGTTGGCACAACATGACGAATCCTCAAAAGAGTGAGAAATCTATTACATTAGCCGAACACTGGTCGGTTATAAACTTAACTATTCACCAATGGAGAAAGCATGTCTTGCTGTGGTCTTCAGTACACAAAAATTGCGTCGTTATATGCTTAGCCATTCGGGAAAGCTGATATCAAAAGTTGACCCCCTCAAGTACCTATTATCTAAGACAACCCTAACTGGTCGAATGGCTAAATGGATCATGCTTGTAAGTGAATTTGATATAGACTATGTGGACAAAAAATCAATCAAAGGACAGGTAATAGCAGATTAGTTGGTAGAAACTCCATTAGTAGATTCCTATCCCATAGAAGCCGAATTTCCAGATGAAGGAGTCTTTGCAGTATCATAAGCTACCACATGGACACTGTACTTTGATGGATCACACACTAATAATGGATCAGGGGCAGGAGTATTTCTTATCACCCCAAGGCGATTACATACCAAAATCATTTAGATTGGCTTTTCCCTACACCAACAACATCGTTGAATATGAAGCCCTTGTCACAGGCTTGAGAATCGCAGTTCAATGACACATCACTCATCTACAAGTTTTTGGCGACTCCTAGGTAGTTATAAAATAGGTCAATGATGAGTTTCAAAGAAAGATGACAAGTTGTTGCCTTACAAACACATGGTGGATGACAAGTGAATTTGATATAGAATATGTGGACAAAAAATCAATCAAAGGACAGGTAGTAGCAGATAAGTTGGTAGAAACTCCATTAGTAGATGCCTATCCCATAGAAGCCAAATTTCCAAATGAAGGAGTCTTTGCAGTATCAAAAGCTACCACGTGGACACTATACTTTGATGGATCACACACTAATAATGGATCGGGGGTAGGAGTCTTTCTTATCACCCCCCAAGGTGATTACATACCAAAATCATTCAGATTGGCTTTTCCCTGGACCAACAACATCGCCGAATATGAAGCCCTTCTCACAAGCTTGAGAATCGCAGTTCAATGACACATCACTCATCTAAAATTTTTTCGTGACTCCCAGTTAGTTATAAAATAGGTCAATGATGAGTTTCTAAGAAATATGACAAGTTGTTGCCTTACAAATGCATGGTGGATGACTTCAAAAAATATTTCATCTTCATCCAATTTGAGCAGATCCCATGACTCCAGAATAAGGTAGTAGACGCTATGGCTACCATTGGTTCTCTCCTTGACATGCCAAAAGACTACACTAATTGTGAGTTCCTAGTTGAGCGACTCCTAATCCCAACGTATGATATCCCTGAGAGTGACATGGTGTGTGATATTGTAGGTCCTAAATCCCCTTGGTACCACGAAATTTACACCTATATTCATGACAACACCCTCCCATCTGATCTCACAAGAAACCAATGTAAATCATTTATCCAACGCACTACCCGCTACACCATCATTGATGATACACTTTATCGATGTGGGTATGATGGAACTCTCCTCCATTGTTTAGATGAAACCGAAGCCCGCACAACATTAAAAGAAGTGCATAGCAATATTTGTGGGGCCCATTCTAATGGTATGACCTTAGCCAAAAGGATTCTAAGAGTAGGGTATTACTCGCCTACAATGGAACATGATGCTTGTGAATTTTTCAAAAGGTGTCTTCTGTGTCAACAACATGCAGATTTGATCAATGCCCCGACACAAGAGTTGCAACCTATCATGACACCTTGGTCATTCTCACAATGGGGTTTCGACTTGGTTGGAAAGATCTACCCTCCATCCTCTGATGGTCACACTTTTATCATTATAGCCACTAAATACTTCACCAAGTGGGTAGAAGCCATACCACTCACTCAAATCATGGGTGTTCAGATCTCTAATTTCATCCTCTACCATATCCTCTACAGGTATGGTATCCCCTCCACCATCATCACTAATAATGGAAAGCCATTTAAGAATAAGTGCATGAAGTCCCTCTGTGAAACATATCATATCCAACATCATTGTTCCACCCCCTATTACCCCCAGGGTAGTGGACAAGCAAAGGTGACAAACAAAACATTGATCAAAATCATTAAGAAGATGGTCAATAGCATAGGCCGAGATAGGCACCTCCATATCCATCCTTCTCTTTGGGCCTACCGTACGTCCATTTGCACCCCCATCGATGCTACTCCATACTCTCTTGTCTATGGAATTGAAGCCATCTTGCCAATTGAAGTCGAAATCCCTTCACTCTGAATATCACTCAAGAATCTCATAACTGACAAAGACGCCCGAGTGGCATGGCTAGCATAGTTGGAATTGTTGGATGAAAAATGGGTCAAGGTTTATAACCATCTGCAAGCCTATCAACACTGAATCAAAAGAAGCTACAATAAGAAATTTTGACCTCACCAATTCAATGTTGGTGAATTGGTCCTTAAAGAGAATCAAAGAAATCAACAAGATTGAGAGAAAAAGGGTAAGTTTGAAGCTAATTGGTTGCGCCCTTATGTCATCAACACAAAGTATGGTTTTGGCACCTATAGACTATCCACCCCTAAAGGGGAGCCCTTGGAAGAACCCATCAACATCATGCATCTGAATAAGTTCTATACTTAGGTCAGCTGGGGTATCCTTCCTGGTAAAAGTCAAAAAATACAAAAAAATCAAAAAAGTCAAAAAAATCAAAAAAGTTGGAAAAATCCAAACAATAGTAAAAAGAAATAATTCATCCTATGGTGAAAACCAACCCTACATGGCACCTTGGATACGTACAATTGGGTTAAACCTAGCAACAAGTGCCTCTCGTATAGGGCTTAATCATTATCTACCTCGTGTCCTGGTTACTTTATAGCTTATCCATCGACTCATCAATCCCCATATCCTCCCATCCGTTTGCATCACCTCGTTGCTTGGTATATTCTAGTTGAGCATTGGACAACTGTCATTTGCTATCTGACATCTTGAGCTTGTGTCCTCTCATCGTGTTTGTCTCCATCTAGGTTCACTCCTCATGTTTGTCCCCATCTAGGTCTCAACGTGGTCTTTTCTTGAACTATGATGCCTTTGTGCTTGCAGGTAGGCAAGGCTAATATTTTGATCAGCCCCTGAGGTATGTTGTCCTTCATCATCTATCCTCATGTTCCACTTTTCAATCTTTTCCATCCTTGATATTTCATCCTTTCTGAACTACATTTCCCTTGCGCTTTCACATAGGCAAGGTTGATCTTTTGATCTGCCCTCGAGGCTTATGTTTGTCTTGGTCATCCATCAATTTCCATTAGTCCACTTTCCGCTCTTTTACCATGGTCTTTTCCTAAACTATGAGGGCTCTGCACTTTCATGTAGGCAAGGTTGATCTTTGATCAACCCCCAAGCCCCTAGGTCTTTAGGTTGTGTCTTTTCCTCTTGTTGTCTTGTTGTCAATAATGTCCCTATCATCGCTGATTCTTCATAAACAAGATCTTCTCGTATCAAGAAATCTGCCCAATGAAAATTATCCTACGTCATCTAGGTCACTTTAGTTTAGTATCCATCATCGGTCTTAACAAGATGCATCCTTCCTAATAGACCACATGAACCCCATCCATCCTTGGGATCTTATGGCAAAGGATGCTTGCAATTTATTGTGATCTTTTGGTACTTTTGGATTTTGTTTAATTTTTGAGCTCCCTCTCTTAACTAGTCAAGATCACCATGATCCATCATATTATGGTGTGTTTTTCCTAGTCAACATAGGGACATCTCTTGCCTATTTTATTGTTGCTATCTATTGGATGCTCCATGTAGTACCCACCAAGATTCCTCCTGGATCCTGCGTTATGTGGGGGCATCCCTTTGTGCTTGTGGTTATTCTAATACTTGGCCTGACCAAAGTCATGGCGACTTTGGGGTATTGGGATAGCCTTCTTGTTTGTTGTGTTTGTTTTATGCATTAGACACTAATCCATCTTGGTTTACATACCTTGACGCCCGATGTCTTATGCTATACCAAAAATTAGTGCTCTAAAGGAAGGAAAATTGCATTCATGTTGCATTTCATCTCATTGCATATCCCCCTTCATCCATCCTTGCTCCTACATCTATGACTCTTGATTTTGGTTGTGCAAACTTCCATTCCTTCTTACTAACTTTTCTTCTCAAGATCCTTATGGTTCTTGATAGGTATTGTGCCCCACACACCTATGCCTATCACCTACCTATTGATACTTATGTTTATATTACATTTAGTGTGCCAGTTCATCATTTATCCATTTGCATCAATTCATTTAGGGTCATCCATTTTGCATCAATTCATTTAGGTTCATTTATCCATTACATCAATTCATTTAGGTTCATTTATCCATTTGCATCAATTCATTTAATTTCATCATCTATCCATTTGTATCAATTCATTTAAGTTCATCATTTATCCATTTGCATCAATTCATTTAAGTTCATCATTTATCCATTTACATCAATTCATTTATCCATTGCATCAATTCATTTAAGTTCATCATTTATCCATTTGCATCAATTTATTTAGGTTCATTTATCCATTTAAATCAATTCATTTAGGTTCATTTATCCATTGCATCAATTCATTTAAGTTCATCATTTATCCATTTGCATCAATTCATTTAGGTTCATTTATCCATCACATCAATTCATTTAGGTTCATTTATCCATTTGCATCAATTCATTAGGTTCATTTATCCATGATTGCATCAATTCATTAAGTTCATCCATCCATACATTTCCATATATTTTCATACCCACCTATGCATCATTGTTAGGCCCCTATTAATTACATCATATATACAATTGCATTACCCTTCATAAATCATTAACATCATCCATAATCGCATCATCCAAACACACATAAATAAATCACCAACATCATGCATTGTCACAACATCCATATCAACACAACTCATCATATACATGTGCATAACATAGATCATCTATCATAAAAACATCAATATATAGCCATATGCATAATATAAATCATCTATCACAAAAATGTTCAGCATAATGTCAATGGGGACCATCACATAATCATCATCAAAATAATAAAATGTTCATGTCCACAATATAGGCACATCCTAACCACCTACATATCATCCTCAAATAAAAATCATAATCTAAGAATATGTGCTACACCTCCATCCAGTACCTGTCAAAGCACCTTTATTCTATCACCTATCCTCTGCCTACCCTGAGCTGCCCACACCTGACCTCTGAGGAAACTCAGGAACCGGTCCCCTATATGTCGAAGTCCCCTACAACTCACGATCTAGAGTCCCAAATCGAGAAGGAGTCGACTGAAAATCATTGTACCCTCTGGTCCGTGTCCCTAAAGACTGGGACAATATCGACATCTATGGTACCTGCCTAACATGTCGTGTTGTAAGCTATGTCAGATTTGGCATTGCCTGCTCATACACACATCTCCAATAGCCCACCTCATGCATATACTCATCCCTTTGTCCAGCCTAGAACCTAGTGGCATTCTTCTCATACCTATATCTATCCCACTCTTTGCTAATGGCTCACCGCTCCTACTCCCATGCCTCATGTGCCACTGTTAGTAGTCATACCTACTCTACAGTCCTCTCCCTCTCTGCCTATACAACCTATAGCTCTGCCTGCAAACCTTGTACGAATAACTTTGTCCCATCACCCTGCACTCTCTGTGACTGCCTCTGAGCTATATCCCTCTCGACACTCTCCTCTCGTGCCACTACTGCGTCTCTCTAAAACTGTAGGATCTGGACCTATCTTAGCACATTATCCCTTTCCCCTGTTTCACCTGCACCTGTCCCTATGCACTATCTCTCTCTCTGCACTATCTCTAACCCAGCCTCTACAGCCTCAACCCTCACTCTCATCTCCTCTAAGGATACCTTTGTAGTAGATACCCTCTCCTACAGATCTGTCCTCTCCCTCAAAATTCCTATCATCTGAACTCTCAGTGTCTCCATCTCCCTCTCGGCTCACTGAAAACACTCCACTAAGACATGCTCTCCTCCCCTTACTGGCTCTGGCTGACCCTGCATCTGTGCTACTATCATCATTGCCTCTAACCTATCTCGATCCCAAGTCAGCCGAGACAACTCACCCTATACTCTCTCCATCTCTACTCACATCTCCTCCCTCCCTCTCTCATCCTCTTGAACATCTGTTGTCAACCAAGACACAACAACATCAAAATCTATCTTCTCTATCTGCTGCACCCTCTGCACCTCTACCTCTGCCCTCCTCAACTCCTCCTCCAACACCCATAGCCTCACTTGGGACTCTCTCAGTAACATCATTGGATCCTCAACTGCAACCATCAGTACTACTGCTAAAGGCTCCACCACCTGCACATCCATGTCCATAGCCTCCCCCTCTATCTCCTCCTAAACCTACTCCATCTGGCTCGTCAACTGAATCCTCCTCGGCTGTCCTCTCCTCCCCACTCTCATTAGTCTCCTTGGCTGCTCTCCAGTCTACCTCTCCCCCTCAGACTCCTCTCCATCCTCACCCATCCCTACAATATGGGACTCCTTCTCCGCTTGGATCTCTGGCTGGACCCTCCTCTATCAACTGCTCTTGATCATCCTCCCAAGACATCCTCTGACATGTGTCACCCCCTCTGCTCCCTCCTGCGGATCTATGGCCCTTGCCTCCTCCTGCTTGGCTCTCACTTGCACTCGCCTATGTCATACTCTACCACCAATCCTTGTCTTTCCAACAACCCTCCCCTCCACCACCCCTAGCATCTCCACATCTGGCTCACTCCTTGGTCTCGCCACATCTATCTCTAGCCCTCCACCATTGCCTACCCCTCTTGCCTCCATCTCCTCCCCCACATCTCTCTTATCCCTCTTCCGATGTTGCTTCCTCCTCCTCTTTGGTTGACCTCTAGCCCCACCCTCATCCACCCTGCCACTCTGATGTCCCGCACCCTACTACCTCTCTACCTCCTCTTGTCTCCTTTGCTCTTTCCCCACACTCTACTACCTCTCTACCTCCTCTTGTCTCCTTTTCTCTTGTCCCCCCTCCTCTTGTCCCCCCTACTCTTGCTCATCCTTGAGCCCCCACTCCACGGCTCCCACAATAGGCTCCTCTGGTGTAATCCTCTCCCACTGGTGGTTGTGATACCACCGATCATACTGCTTTGTCACTCTGGAATCCTCTAGACCCACCCCCCTCCCTAGATAGGCACCCCAGCTGCTATCACTGATGCCTCTTTGGATGCCCTCACTGACAGCCTCATTCCCCATGGCACCTCTCTAATGAGCTGACAAAACATAGTCGGCGCTGCTAGAATATCCTGTATAAGTCCAAACTGCCTCTCCACTCTATCCACTCGATGCACCTCCACTATGTGTGGCTGACTCCCAATCAAGAAACATCTACACCTAAATAAATCCTACTGTCTCTCCTCCTCGTCCCTCCATCCCCTAAACCACTAATACATATATGGCCGCCATACTATGTCCTCCTCTCATACCTCATCAAATACTCTCCTCCACTGATCCATCTCTCCCTATGTCTCAAACCATAGGACACAACCCCTGGCTGCCTCGTACTCCCAAGCCACGAACTCTCTCACATCCAACTCTCCTCTCCTCACCACTAGGGGTCTCATCACCATAATATTCTCCCAAACCCACACCTGTAATAATGTCCTATGCATCATGCTCTGCATCCCCCGATAGCAGATCACATGCATGTCTCGATACAACTGTGCTAATACACAAGCCCCCCATGAGAACTACCCCTCCCGCCACTCGACAATATGTTGAATCACCTCCATATACCGTAAGCTATAGAATCACCTGCTCCAGTTCAATAGTAGTATCCCACTAATCAAACAACACAAATACAGTGGTAATGTTGGCAACCCCAAGGCTAAGAATTTGTCTACATCTAACTGACCCCTCTATATCAGCAAATCATCTCGCCCAAATAACACCAGAACAGTCTCATCCAACTACGATCCTCTGGACACCACCTCGCGCACTAACCGACTTGCTATCAGCAACCTCAGAATCCACCACACATCCTCTAGTGTCACCGTCATCTCCCTTGTCGAAAGATGGAAGGTCGATGTCATTGAACTCCATCTCTCTATCAAAGCTTTCAGCATCGCTCGATGCGCTTTCATCTCTAGAAACTGCACTAAGTGCAGTAACCCTGCCTACTCTAGTGTTGTGTGGTCCGCCCCAATCATGGCCTCTATGGTCGCTGTTAGTGCCTTTGGCCTCTGCTCATGCATCTGTAATTGACCAAAACTCTACAATCATAACATTCACCTTGTTAATCTCTTTTTTGGTCCCAAGACTTTCTCTTTCTTACCTTTTCTTCCCTTCTCTCTCTTCTTTCTCTTTTCCTCACCCTTTCCTCCCC
>CM021106.1:367066833-367119917 GCA_007115665.2 Sequoiadendron giganteum | reverse complement strand
CTCGAGCTAGGGCAGATCCACCCCTGGCCACAGGGCGGAGTCACCCCTCATGGGGTGGACCCGTCCTATGCCAGGGAAGACTCACCCCTGGCTGTGGGGCGGATCTGCCCCTGGCCGCGGGACAATGACGCAGCCGCTGGCCGTAGGGCGGCGCCCTACGTCCGGTGGATGGGTTGCCACTAGTCGCAGCGGTGCTTGTCTACCCCGAGCCAAGGTGGACCCGCCCATCAAAGGGTGTATTCGCCCCTCTGCGGGTGAATTGTTCCCCCCCCTTCGGGTTTTTCAACCTCAGTTTTTCTATTTTCCTCGTCTACCCATTTTTCTTCCCTAACCCACCCACATAACTCATTTTTTACATTTTATCGTAAAAAAATTAAAATGCATTAAATTTACTAAAATAATGCATAGAGTGTTTTTACACTAACCTAGTGGGGCCCACCCTGCTGACTGTAGGATCATCGGACTTTGTCCGCCTGGTGAATGATCTCGGTGTCGTTATCTTGTGACATCTTCGCTCCTTGTCTACTTTCTCTCCTCTCCTCTTCTCTCAACTGCTACAGTGCAAATGAGGTGATGTAATTTCTAAAATTACCTTATATTCTTTTTCCCACCCTTTTTAAGGGGTATTTTTTACTGCTTATTTACCTTTTTTTCCTCTGACTAATCCCTTCCCTTCCTGGGGCCGCCATTTGCAAACCGTTTATCTGATGGACTTCGTTCAAAAGGAAAACTTGCCTAATTTTTTGCGCTATTTCCAACCATACCATCCATTTATTCCTATCGATAATTCACTCGGAACCCCTCTTTTTCCCCCGTCATCCTCTTGAGGGGCATACCCTTCTAATTTATCCATTTTCCCTACCATAGTCATTCCCTTGTAGGATTGGGGCATCTTCATCCATTCCCCTACTAATTGGATAGTTCAGGTCCTCCTCCCCATGCTAGAGCATCATTTTCTGGTTACTTCCTCTATAGAGTCACCTACATTTTCTTTTTCTTCGAAACACTATTATTCTAACAGTACCTCGAAGAGGGGAAAAATGTAGACATCTAAATTTGATCATTTCCACATGATCAAAATCATCTACTCTATTCATCTATTTCATTAATAGTGATTAAAAAAATTATCTAATCATTATTTTATTTTCTGCCTAAGGTCCCTATAGTATGTAATTGAATAATTAAATACTTCACCTTACACCTTTTCTTCTCTAAATTAAATAAATAAGATAATTTATTTAATTTAGTCATTTGACCTATTTGGATTAAAACCAATTTTTAATCCCTCTTTTTCTCTGTCCTTGTCACATTCTCCATATTCCTCTTTTAATATAGATTAAATTAATTAATCTATGATTAGGATATGCACCATTAATCAATATTAGTGTCACATCCTCCATAATCTCCCACTTGCCTCTAATCTCTCATTAATTATCCTAATCTTGTGTTTGCACAACCTTAATCAAAGTCATTAGCCACATTTAGCATACCTTTTTTAGTCAACCTTCCCACTTGCCTTTCTTGGCCTTGACTCTATTTCCCATGTGAGTTTTTAATTCGCATTTATTCACCCAAGGCTCCTCTCTTCCCCATGTGAATTTTTAATTCACTTTTATCCTTCCAAGGTTTACCCTATCCCCATGCAAGTTCTAGAAGACTTGACTTGTCACTTTACATGTGTCAAGGAATTCTAGAACCTTTGACTTGTCACATCACTCACATGTGACAAATCCCCATCTTTTTGGAAACCCTCTCTTATCCAATAGACTTTTCTAAGCATGTGAATTTTTAATTCACATTATTTCTCCAACCACTTTCCCTTTTCCCATGGAGATTTTTGAGAAATTATAAAATTCCTCAAAGGTATTTTTCATTCTCATTTGGGGACAAGAAGTTTCTTTTTGAGGAAATCTTCTCATCCCCCAAGGTACCTACAAGGTACTTCTCCTTAATCCACATCATGTACCTCTGTTCCACCTCATTTCCACATCATCCCACCCTAGGCCATCTCATATTCCACATGTCAAGATGTGAGGGCTTGTGAGTCCTCAACTCACCATAGCCCTCCATCTTGACCTTTTTGGCCTAATCTCAACTGTTGAATTCTCTAGAGAATTCAAATTGTTCTATAAATACCCCTCATTTTTCTCATTTGAAGAATGAATCTTTTTCTATCAAAACTCTTGCAAAATTTCCATTCGAGCTCTCATTCACCATAGCATTTGAATTCACCATTACCATGTCTCCACTCATCTTGCATATCACTTTACATGTTTTATTTAACTTGACATCCAAGGAGCACACAAATCTTCAAAGATAAAAGGGCCAACCAAGGAAGAAGCAACATGAAGGTATAATCACTCTTTGTTGTATTTCATATTTCTTTCATGTTCATCATTCCTTAGGCTAATTGTTGAGGTGTCCTTTTTGTGTTATTTATTTTATCGAATTGATAGTTTGTTTAACATCTCATATTAGGACTTAACATTTTAAGGGATCAAAACAACCTCCCGTGAAAACTCTAATTATTATTTTATTACATTTTTTTTCTTGAACTATTATGTTAGTTCTCATTTTACTTTTATTCTCTTTTATTTTTCCTTTATTTTTCCATTTTTTCTTCCACGGGGAAAAAGTTCTCATAATAGATACAATCGAAGTATTAACCATATCCACGAGCTTTGGGAAAGGTGAGACATCCAGAATGGAAGACAATAGAGGTGGATCCACAAAAGGAGCAATAAACACTCGCACCTTGCCAAGCGCATGCATACATGCAGCAGAAGCCAGGAGTGATACTGATTTAGTTTGGATAGAGATAGAAGGGGGAGAGAGGAGTACACAATAGGAGGTTTGGTCGTCTCCTCCTCCTTCTTCTATAGGGAGGCTTGCTCAACTAGGAGAGCCTTTCGATGACTCTTGCGCTCATGCACAAGGCGGTTTCTACAACTCTTTGAACCAGAAGCCAGAGCTTGTGAAAGGATATAAGATTCCTGCTCATCCATGGGAGTTTCCTCCACAACTATTTCTAGTAGAAGGATAGACTCCTAGATGGGAGAAGGAGGAATAGGTTCAGAATCAACAAGAGGAATAGACTCTAGTGCCTCAGGGGTAGGCCTCTTCACATTCACTATTTTAGGAACAAGAACAATAGGAGGTTGCGAAGGCTGAGACAAAGAGGACTCTCCATGGGGGGATTTCTATCTTCCATACCAAATGGGCCTAGGCTCTGTGGGTAACATAGGAAGCTCAAATGTAGGATGCTTGGCCTTTTGCCAAGCGAGCACCACGAGATTCTCTTGCAAATGTGAGATAAAAGCAGATGGTACCACAAAAAGGTGAGAGGAAGCATCGGGCTAAATAATGGAAGGGGAAGAAGGAGGATCTCATGACCGTTTCTCTTCTTCTCTTCTACGTGCCTTGGCAACATCACTATCAACTTTCAGAGAAGCTTTATGTGAAACAACATAAGGCATAGGAGGATATCTCACTTTCGGCCTGGCGCACCCTTTCCTATAGTTTTGATATGTATACTACAAGAGGTCCTTTCTAGGTGGAAGAGAACCAAGAGGGGTAGGCCAAAAGTAATCTAAGGTATAGCTTCCACGTGCAACCGGTGGTCTATAATCAATTTCATGGACAACATTTACTGAACCTCCATGAACAAACTTCAAACACTTGTGTACAACCAAGAGAATTGCATTCATAGCTACCAGCTAGGGGATACCTAGCTTCACTTTGAAGATTTCAAAACTCGAGATGATGTCAAACTTAAGGCTCATAGATTTAGGTCCAACAAGGACCGATAGGACAATACTCCCTTTATGAGGTATGAAAAGTTTGTCGTGTGTGCAAATGGTACTTTTAGGTGCATCATATCCATCCTAATGTAGGAAGTTAATTAGCATGATCTCCTCAATTATGATATTCACTTGAGATGTCAAATCAATGATAACACCTGCTACAATATTCCCATTTATCCTTGTAGGAATGTAAATAGGAGATGGTTCTCCATTGAAGCCCATCGGTAGGTCCTATGAAGTGAAGGTTATGCTAGTACCACTACTCATAGTTTGTGCAGAGGGAATAGGTCGGTTTAATAAATAGGTCATCACACACTTCAAATAGTACCTCTATAGAGCCTCCTAAGATCTACAGGATAGGATAGTGACCCAATTAAGGTTTAATTACACAACACCATCAGAACCTTCCAACTATGCTTATTAGGTGTCACAAGTTGGGTTGTAAGGAAGAATCCTCACAACACTCACACCTACAACACTCCTAGAACATAAGGAAAGGGACTTTTAGTATCACAAAATGGAACCAAAATGGTTCACGTCAGGTTCACCAAAAATGTAAGAGAGAGGAACCAACCACTGCAAGGCCCCAAGTCACGAAAGACCGAGAACAGTATGGTTGCCCTAACTTACATCAGTTTAAAGGAAGGTTAGGATAGGGGGGATGAGAATGATGAGGACTATGTGTCCTTTTACCACTCTACAAACCCAAGATTTGAAAGGAGACTAGATGAGTCACTTTTTTAAGGTTAACTCTGTGTCTCAAGTAGCTCTCTATTAGAGGATAGAAGCATGGTTTTGGGATGAAAATGTGGTGTGTTGTCATCTCATAGGTTTGTTAGCATCTATATGGGAAGAAAACTAGAGAGACGAGGTTTAAGCCTTAACAAAGGACTATCAGCCTATTTTAGAAATTTCTAGAACAACATAATAATATTAAGAAGAGTGAAACATAAAGACAAACATGACAAATGAAATGTATTACCACAAGGGTGACAAAGATGATCTCACACAACATTCTTCTCACTAGCTTTCTCCAAGATCTCTCCACCTATATACAATAAAGAGGGAAAATGTTGGGGGGCTGTTTAGGGGTCTACCTCACTCAGACCCCCATTTTGGTGTTTCCACCTCCATAGATAGCCAAGTTTGCAATGATAGAAATAATGATAATGAAGGGAATACAAGCTATGTAAACAAAAGACACTAAAAAAGAGTACGTTCTTACCCAACCAAAATAATAGAGAAGATAAGAGGAGCTTACCACCTCCATCCAAAGCACTCAAGGCTAGTGGAGGAGAAAATGAGAGGAACTTAAGCCTTTGTTGCAATGGTGTTTGTCTTGCACTCACACTATTGGAGTGATAGAGTGGTAGATTGCTACTATGGAGTGTGAAGTGCTACTACAAATCTTGTGGATTCTTGAAAGAGTGGAATAAATTTCAAGAGATGAACTCAAGATCTTGCAAAACTTCTTCCAAACTTGAGAATGGATGATAGAGTAAAGAATATAAAGGAAGAGGATGAAAAATAGCCATATTCAAGTCTGCCAGCTGAAGAGGGGCATTACACTTCAACTTCTAATAGGAAGTATAAAAGTATAACTTCCCTACATACTCCAGCAGTATGAATCTTCTAGGGACATAAGCGTGTCGCGCGGATGTTTGTGCATCGTGCGGGCATCCTCAAAAAAAATGCCTCCACCGACACACAAAGTAGGCACCAAGTGTGATGTGAACAACAAGCTTAGGTGGATTTAAGCCTCTTCCTTAGGTTTCTATAGTGTAAGGGGGTAAAGGGGAATTTGTGTTAGGGGTGCAAATTCACGCCTATACAATTTGTTAATTGAGAATTTCATAGTAACCTACACTTCTGGTGAACATATTTAGCAAAGAATCAGTATATTGCTCTAGCTTGTGCCAACTAATTCTTTAAATATAGGTGCCATTTTATTTATTTCAGTGCTTCCATCTAGGCTAATTAGTTTGAACTAATTTGGTATTATTTCAACATTTTGGTTGTTTTTGTTTAGCTAATCATTAAAAAAAAATCAGTATTTTATGCATTTTCATTAGAAATATTTGTATTTTTTTTTTTTTTTTGACAAAAGTGGCAAGCTACTATATATATAATTATTTATATGTAATAAAATGTACATTCTTCTAGCTCAAAGGGCATATCGGCAGGAAAGAGCCAGTGAGAAAACCTCCGGTTTTAGCCCAAAATCTAAAAAAGATCAATATTTTAAAGTTTCTGAATACAAAATGATGACTTTTTAGAGCCATACAATCATATCAAAGTCAATCTATCTGAGAGTATAAACATATCCAATACTAATACTACTAACTAGATGCTTGCTCATAAGCAATTACATAATCTACAACACCTACAAAATTTAAATCATTTCCATTTAATCCCCCATCTACATGAAGTCATTTAAATTGTCACCCTGATCTTCAATTCCTTCTTTTTCCATCATCATATGAGAGCCTTCATGAGCTTGGGAGTGTACTTGTCTCGAATTTCTTTGCAGTGAAGATGTTGCATGATGACAATTATGATAAAAAAGAAAAGATATGTAATAGAACTTCTCCCTGAAACTATCAGACATATCCCTCCCCAAATGTTGAGAGTATTTCGATAGATCCTTATTCAAATGACTTGGGTCATAAAGTTCTAAAGATAATTTTAAAGCATCAAAAGAATTAACCACTGCCTTATTATGAGGAAGAAAGTGGGGAGGGAAGATACCACTAATATAACCTTCTCCATGCGAGAAGACATTTTTGTGCACTACAAACAACTGCTTCATTTTTTAAAATTATGTCATTTACCTTTGTGTCAGAAATGACTTTAACTGATTCCAAGCACTGAATAATAACCATGATATTAGAAAGAAAGATGGAGAGAACATTTGATGGAAAAATCAGCCTTCTTGATTTTGGGTGAAGAATCTCAGACCCAATTATGCATTTGAGACATTTGTAATCACAGGGACAACGAAACTTGAAAACAGATTGAATATGTTGTATACCAAGCTTACCAGAGATTGGCATTTCCCAACTTTGAACTGGAAGCCACATTCAAAAATTATGAGGGAGATACTCCATTTCACAACCTATGTCTTAATTTTCTTAACAGCTAAACAGACAAATCAAATATTAATAAACCTCAATTTTTTGATGAAGAAAATAAGACTCTTTTGTCCTATATATAAGCTTTTTGCTCCCTTGATTCTTAGAAGCTTACCTCTTTCTAATGACAAAAACCTTACCAACTTATTATGGCATAGTACTTTGCTATCATTTACACAGCTTGCCGAATGTGCTAAATAACTGTAGAAAAACTATCTGATGACAACAAAGATGCATTGTACCAATAGAACCATCCCATCTAGTACGGGAGAACACCATTTTTTTTCATGTAATGAAAGCAACATTATACTTGACATCATGAACATGCCAACCATTATATTGTCATGATTTTTATTTAACCATAGCTGTCAATAGGTTTAGATAAGCCACGATATATAAATCCTGTCAGACTTTTGACAACATATTTTTTGAAATGTACACAAACATCCCCTATAATCATTCTTACAATTGATCAAAGAGCCTTGTGATCTCAACATCGACCACACTTTACACATTATCAGTGATACACAAGGACCTAATGTTGTTTATCCCATGAGTACCATAAGACAAAAAATATTAATAAATCTTGATGACATGTCAACAATGAATATGATAGTTAAAAGTTAAAAACTTTAAGACCAATCACATCCATAATTGACAAATGTAGAAAAATGTTTTAATCAAATTTTATCCATGTTGTTCAATAGAAATTTCTTCTTTTGAAATTAATTTTTCCAATTCAAAGTCAATTTTCCCAATTTGGACAATATGAGTCATTTCTTTTTCAAATTGGTTGCATCCCATGTTGGCTAAATAATATGCCACCCTATTTCCTTCTCTATAAGTATGCAATAAATTATAATGCAAGAATTTTTCAAGAACTTTTTGAATTTTCTTTACAATATAAAATAATTTCCAATTGTGAGAAGTTCCTTTCCTACAGGCATTAATCAAAATAAGAGAATCCCCTTCGATCTCTAAACTTGGTATTTTAAAATCTAAAGCCATTTTCAGGCCAAATAAAAGAGCCTGTGCTTCATCTTCATTTTTTGTACCATTCAGTAATTTGATAGATTTGGCACAAAGGATTCGACCATAATAGTCTCTTATTACTATTCCAACCCTTGGCATTCCTGGGTTACCTCTTGAAGCACCATCAAAGTTTAATTTAAAATAACCCAAAGGAGGAGGTGACCATAAAATCTTAGATCTATCAACTTTGTTTGATACATTGTGAAGGCTTCCTTTGAAGGGAAGAGATAGAAGAGGCCAATTTGAGAGAACTTTGGAATTCCAATCCATGAAAGAAGATCCTATGTGTTTTGTTTTTGAAACATAGGCATTTACAATTTCTGAAATATAGATTTCCAAAGAAGACAAAATATGATCAGTTCCCTATTTTTCTTTCCTAAAAATGAGTTTATTTCTTGCCCACCAGATAGACCATAATACTGAAGCAAGAATCACTTCCCATATACACGCAAAAAAGGAAGACTTATATAATTTTGGCCAACTGGTAAGTAAATACCATATAGTATTAGGAAGAGGTAATTGAAACTTTAACCTTGATAAAACAAAATGCCAACAACTTTGTGCAATTGGATAGGAGAGAAATAGATGATTGACATCCTCTAACTATGATTCAAAAAGGACACATTTAAAAGGATCTGAAATTTTCAATCTTGATAATTTATCACTTGTTAGAATTTTGCTCTGAATTGCTAGCCAAGCAAAGCAACCAGTTTTAGGGAGAATTTTTGAGTTCCAACAAAAACTATACGCTCTATGAGATTGAGATTGAGAACTAGATTTTGAGATAAAGAGATAACCTTCTTTGAACGAATAACAACTTGATTATGATTTTGACCAGATTAATCTGTCTGCACATGATGAAACGTAGACTATTTGATCCTTCATTAAGGTGGCCATGATACTCTTATGGTTGTTATCAATTGGCTCTAAAGATAAATCCTTCCAATTGACTTTACCTGATAAAAAATCCACATTATCAAAATATTGATATACATATGACCCAAATTTTTGTGACAAGAAATTTACTGAGGAGTCCAAATTGTAACAATTTAATTTTGTATACCCATTCCATGAGTCATTCCAAAATTGTGCATGTTTTCCATCATTAATTCCCCAAGATAAATAGGGGAGAATTAACTTTCTGCATGACAGGAGGAAATTCCACATTGCCGAACCTTAAGGGGGATCAGAGACAGTAAAAATTCTTGAAGGAATCTGACTATCCAAGTATTCATTTTGCATAATTCTACACAATTTTAAGGAAGAATTTGAAAAAATCTGCCAAGCCATTTTAGCCCCTACGGCCAAATTTCTATTAACAAGATTATGAATTCCTGCCCCTCCATTTAACTTATTCATGCACATAGCCTCTAAAGAAATTAACGGTATCTTCTTTTTAGTGTCCACATTCCCTGACCATAAGAATTTTCTAATTAATTTCTGAATTTGAAGCAATATAGACTTGGGTGCTTTCAAAACTGACATAAAATAATTTGGAATGGACGAGAGCACTGACTTAACCAAAACAATTTTTCCTACTAAAGATAACCATCTTCCTTTCCATGAAAGAAATTTGGATTGAATGGTTTGAATAATTTTATTCCAATGCGAAACCCTATTCTAGCCTGAAAACAAAGGAATCCCTAGATATTTGTTAGGCAACTGATCTTGACTGAAACCAAAAAGATTGACTATAGATTTAACAGTTGAGTCTTTAGTGTTAAACAAATAAATCTTTGATTTATTTTCATTTACCTTTTGGCCGAACACCCTTGTATAATTATCCAAAAGAGTTTTTATGCTTTTTGCTTCTGCCATTTCAGCTTTGCCAAAAAGAAGAGTATCATCAACAAATAAAGAATAAGTTGCCGATAAATTTGCATTTGGAAAGACGACCCCTTTAATCTTCCCTTGAAGATTTGCAATTTTAAATGATCTACTCAAAGCTTCAGCCAAGATGATAAATAAGAAAGGTGATAAAGGATCACCTTGGCGAACACCTTGTGATGAATTGAAAAATCCTACAGATGAGCCATTGAGTAACACTGAAAACCTTGCACCAGAGATGCAAGCCATTATCCATTTACACCATTTAGGGGAAAAGTTAAACTTCAAAAGTACTTGATTTAGAAAACACCAATCAACTCTATCATATGCTTTTTGCATATCTAATTTAATTATCATGGCTGATAATTTATTAGAATCTATGGTATGCAAAGTTTCATGAGCCACTATTGCCCCTTCTGGGGTTTCTCTACTTGGCACAGAACCACCTTGCTCCTCTAAGATAATTGAGGAAATGAGAGGATGAAGGCGAAGATAAATTGCTTTCGTGAAGATCTTATATATTGTGTTGCAAAGCGAGATAGGCCTAAAATCTGAAAAAAAATTTGGATTCAAAATTTTTGGAATGATTGCAATATTAGTAACATTGAACTTTTTTAACAATACACCAGATTTCCTTGACTCTTCCATAGAACTTAATATATCAAACCCAATAAACTCCCAACATTTTTGAAAAAAAATGGCTATGAAACCATTTGGACCTGGAGCCTTGTCTGGAGACATTGAGAAAACAACCTCTTTAATCTCTTTGAGAGAAAATGGAGCAAGCAACCTCAAATTGTCATCTGAAGAAACTAGAGAAGGAATGTTTTGCAGAAGTTCATCTCTTTCAACAGATAAATTCTCATTTTTGTTAACATGATTTGATAACAGATTGGAGAAGAAATTGACAGCTTTTGCTTGAATATCTTTCTCAACAACAAGATTAGCACCTGACACGCTATCTTGGATTGTGAAAATTGAGGATTTTGATTTTTTCGCGTGGGCTGAATTATGGAATTGTTTTGTATTTTTATCACCATCTTTCAACCACAGTTCCCTGGATTTTTTCCTCCAATATTCTTCTTCCTGAGAGAGCAATTCTTTCCACTCAAGTTGTAAGATTTTTTGATCTTCAAATGAATTCTTATCCATCCCATTTAAGATAATCTTCTCATTAATTTCAACTAATTTCTTGTACACCAAATTTTTCTGAGAAAAAACATTTTTGAAGATTACTTGGTTCCAAGATATAAGATTCCTCTTTACATGATCCAATTTTTTACTCAATTGAAACATTTTAGACCCTTAAACAAAAGGGCAGACTGCCACCATTTCTTTATACAATTGATTAGATTTGGATGTCTAAGCCACATAGATTCAAATTCAAAAGATGAATGGCCCATTGATTTGACGTTGTTACTAGAAATAACCAGAGATATGGCAAAATGATCAGAGGCTACCAAGGGTAAAATTTTTGAAGAAAAGGAAAACTGTGAACCTATCCAATTTGAGGAGATTAAATACCTATCTAATCTCTCTATAATTTGAAATAATTTTTTTCTTTTATTTGTCCATGTAAACAAACCATTTATGGGTATTACATCCCTTAATGCATTATCATGAATAAATGCTGTAAAATCAGAAATTACAACTTTGGGAGGGATTATTCCACCTTTTTTTTCCATATCATTAGCAATTGCATTAAAATCACCCACAAGAACACATTTATCTTGACCTATCAAGTCCAACTTTGATTGCAATAACTCCCAAAGAATTTTTTATCAGAAGAACTAGTTGGACTGTAAACATTCAGAAGCCAAAAGGAAAGCTCAAAATGAGATACAAGCATTAACTGCCAATTATGATGAAATGAAATATTAGATATACTAACTATCTTAGTATTCTCGAAAGAAATTAGACCACCTGAGGCACCTTGAGAGGGTAAATGTGATGCTCCCCATGTATGCCATTTCTTTTTAATAGATTGAATATATTCTTTAGAGGTCTTTGTTTCTTGAAGAACTATAATGTCAGCCCCTGAAACATCCAATTGTTGTTTCACTTGGGACTTTTTGTCAGAGGCATTTAATCCTCTGACATTCCACGATATAATTTTCATTGTAACTTGGGAGAGAAACAAGCTCTCCTTGGCCTTTTTTGTTTTGCACAATTACCTAAGCTAGAATCTAAAGTCGATTGAATTCCCTTTGAAATCTCTTCTTGAAGCTTCATGGCTAAATATTTCCTTCCTCTCTTTGCAGGAGATTTTGAGTTGATAGAAGGAGAACATTTGGATTGAGATATAGAACAAAAATCCTCACTAAGAGACTCATCATTAAAAAATTTTGAAGCAATATCATCAATAAATTGCTCTCCTACAAAAGACAGAGATTGATCAACAAAATTCACCAAGTCTTGTTTTGATGGAAATTCATCAAGAATCAGTTCTTGATTTGTTAAAGATGAAGATAATTGAGGGATATCCACATCAATCTGATCAACATTAGTCTGATAAAAAATGGTAAGATTTTTGTCACAATTATTTGACACACCCAACGTTAGCATCGAAGCACATTAATGAGCTTGGAGAAGACAATTAAAGCTTAATTACAGATTGAGAACATTTAAAGAATACAAGAAGATCTTGATTGGCGAATGCAATGAAAAACCAAAAAGTAATGATCTCTTGCTAGAAACACAATCTGAGAAGGAAGGTTTAAATGAAACGGCGAGAAGAGGAGAATTAGTTTCAACAATATTTGAAGAAACTACATGTGAAAATTCCTTAGATTTTGAACGAAATGAATAAAACCAACTGAGACAGAGATCAAAAATATTCCTAAGGAGTGCAAAATCTGTATTCCAAGAATTTTTGAGAGGGATTAAATCAGTAGAAGGAACTTCCGAAACTAGATTAATAACTGAATTTGAATGAAACCCAGGGAAACCACCAAGGTGAGATCGACACTTCTTAAAAGGATGAATAGGAAAATGACATGAGCAACAATAAACATTAGGATCTTCCACAACAACAGCTTGAACCCAAGAGCCATAAACTATTTTAATTAAAACACTTGAGGGAATTTTCTTGTTAACATCCAATAAAACCGAAAACCTAACTGGTAACGACGGATTTGAAAAAAAACCCAAATCTTGATTCATAAAAATTCCTAGCTTATTACCAAGAATTTCAATTATACCCTGTTCTCTATATTCTAGGGGTAAACCCTATAATTGAACCCAAAAGGGAATGAAATGTGGATTGACCCGATTAGGGTTAAAATTCAGAGTCTAAAGAGTAGTAAAAAGACCATTGCCTTCCATCATCCATTTTTTTTTCCGAAGAAAAACATTTCTTGAATCTTTCTCAGAAAAAATAACCACAAAAAATCCTTCACCTTTATCTAAATAAAAAACTTGGTTGGAACCAACCCAAGAAGAAAAAAACCAAGATTTTAAGTTATCAAGAAGAGGTTGAAATTTCCAAGAACTTACCAAATAGAGCTATATCCTTTAGATCCAAAATTTGCGGATCAAGCATTTCATGAGGCAATGTGACCTCAATCTGAGAGGGGCGATGCTTCAAATACTTTCCCTTCAAACTCTGAGACTTTACGGATTTATCAGAAGCCTGATGCTTAACCGAACTACCAAGAGGATGCTATACCAAGGGCCGAAAAGCATGTCCAGACTTACCACTACTAGGCACAACCAAAGGAGGCTTGATAGAATGTTTAGAAATTCATTTCGAAAACCCTTTATGCAGAGGTAGAACAATATTGTTAGGGAAAGTGAGAGAATTCGAGGCGAATGAAATAAAATCCAGCACAGGAATGGTGTTTGGATATGTAATAGGAACAGGAGAAAAATGGGAAGTGGGGGAAGAAGAACAAGAATGGGCAGCCACAATATCAGCCCACGATCGTGCTGAAGGAGAAGAAGATCTACAGATATCAAATGGAGGTTTAGGAACCCTCTCAAAAGGTTGCTTCCTATGAGAAAATGAATTCCTCTTCCCTGAAATAACATCCAGCACCCACTTACCATTTTTGAACACAGAACTAGGAGAACCCTTAGTAATAAAACCATAAGACTTAACAAAACCAATGAAACTGAGCTGAGAGGAACTGACAGGCGGAGATGAGTGAGAAAAAACTTTTGAAACCCTAGAGCGAGGCTCAACAAAACTGGCACCATTCTTGCGAGGGAGAAACCTAAGATTCCTCAAATGAGAAAACCTAGGGTTTTCAAAGACTTCAGAAAGAGGGCCTCGAGAAACCCAAGAAGGACCAAGAGAGACAGAAAGAGGTGGGTGGGAAAACCGAGAATAGCCAGGGGGGCCCTCAGGAAAAGCAGGTTTTGAAAAATGAGAAGCATACTGATTCTCCCTCCGCATCTTGTGGTCCTCGCAATTTTTTACTCTAATATCCATTGTTAGAGAAAAAAATATTTGTATTATTAGTAATTAGGTCTAATTTACATTATTTGTTTCTAGACTAATGCGGGTGCCATTTTGTATATTTCGCCACTTCTTTTTTCAGTATTAAAATCATTTTTTTTCTTTTTTTCACTTTCATGTTTGCACTCTATGGAAATGCACTTCTGTTTAAGTTTTGTAATTTTTGAGCTAACATTTGGACTAACAATTGGCACAGTTTTCCAATCATCAAAGACAAATACAATCAACTACTAATCTTTGGTTTTGGAGGATGTTTGACCAAGACTTTTTATTTTTCCACTAATCTAGGCACTAAATTAGAGTAGTGGGTTAATTACCTTATTTTCATGCTTAGGAGGGTGTAATAGACATATGCTCTCCCCTCGCACTTAGTGTGATCTTGGGGATCAAAAAACTTTACATCCCTTCATTTTTTTAGATCAATCTTATAGGTAAATACAAGGTTGCTAGTTTGTGTGTATGTTCTCCCCTCACGCTTCGTGCGATCTTGGGGATCAAAATCACCTAGCATAACTTTTCCTTTAGGAGACTTTCCTAGGGATTTCATCACCCTAGGGGATGATCTCAACCATGCATAGTGACATGATATATAAAGGGGGAGAACTAAAGTTGTACCCCAATCTAGTTGTGTCATAATTGGCGAAGCTTTGATTGCCTAAGGTGATTCCAAGCTAGAGTGAAGGGTTGGTTCAAGCTCTCAGTACCTCACTAAATTTCCCAACCCACGCTTGTGATGGACTATTGTTCACGGTTTGAGCCTCACGTACCTTGCATATATAGATTAATCCTTAGAAAAATATTATAAACCTAGAAAGCCATCAAATGTAGATTAGTGTGGTACAAGGGAAGTGGATTGTACCTTGAAGTTACTCACCACTTACTCCCTTAGGTTGAGGTAGAAATATTTGTGGTGAACTATGATAGTTCCCAGGGAGAGATAAAATATGAGCCTTTAGCATCTGTTGACGACCCTGTTATTGCAAAGAGGGTTTCCATTACACCAAAAGATCAACTTTTTAGTGCTTGATACAACTTCCAAAGTTAATGAATCCACAAGAGGTTTTTAAGCCATGCAACAAACCCGAGAACTATGTTGCACATCACAAGGATACCAAGGGTGCACACCTTGTAACAATCCCCCTAGCACAGAAAGGGGTTTGAACCTGTGACCCAAACTCTCATATCAATTATTGGAAAGACGGTTGCCATTGCACCAAAAGATCATCTGATTAATGCTTGATACAACTGTTAGAGTTAATGAATCCACAAGAGGAATTTAAACCATATCAGGAACTTGAGCATTGTGTTTCACATCACAAGGAGACCAATGGTGCATACCTTGAAACACTTGTGTCACTGGATCTCTACCTATCTACCTTCGTGAGAAATGATGTGTCACCCAAGTATCAAGGATTATTTAAACCCCAAGCTTTCTTGGGTGGTGGGCCCACATTAATCTATAAACCTACTTGAGCTTAGGGATTGTAATCAATTGCTTGAAGTGTTTTTTTGTGAAATCCATGAAGACAAATCAGCCAAAGGGCTAAAGATTTGGCTACACCCTTTGAAAATAATAAAAACTTCCAAATTTAGCCAATGTATTTATTGTTTGTCAAATTTCTTGCCAAAATGCCTAAGACTGTAGAACTGCACCTACAACCAAACCTATTATGCCTTTGTCAAAACCTATTGTGCTTGTGATTTTGCACCTCTATCAAAATTGTTATGCCTATGTTTTCCTTGAAATGCACCTATGTCCTATCATAGAATCCAAGAGTCTTTAATCTTGACCTCCTAGGGATCCCTGGTTTAGTCTGAAAAAATCAACAACTTTGCCACCTTTTTATCATCAACCACTCCATATTCATGCCTAAAATTTGGCACTATCAATCCCCTACCCTCCCCATCATTTAAATCTACCCCTTTGGACTTAGGAAAAACCTTAGAATCACTTATAATTTTAACACCTTGGACTTGGTATTATCCCCTCTTTTTCTTCACATCATCATCTTGGTCATCATCATCCAAATACAACCTTAGGATACACCCTCTAATCTTCAAAAATCATCATCCAGTCCTATCATCATCCTTTTCAAACAAAATTTGTCCTTAGAAGTTAATCTAGATCCTACATCATCCTTGTTAATTTAGGGGTAGCTTAAGACTTTCCTATCTTAAGTTGCATCCTTGGTTAGACCATCCTTTTTTTATATAATTTAGCTTAAGGAATTGGCTCCCCTTTTGCTAAGTTTTTCATAATCATCATCATCTACCCTCGCTTAGGAACTTACCTATCCTAAGTAATCACATCCTAAATCATCCATCCTCAGGATCTAGCTTACAAATTTCGATCACAATCTTTGGTTACCCACCATAAAATTAACCTAATCATCCTAAAACAATCTTATTATACCAACCCAAATAGATCATCCTTAATCACATCATCAAATCAATCACCCCAAACCCAATCCTTTAAAATCAATCCTAAGGATATCCTAATCTACAACCTTTACCATCCTTTCTATCATAAATTCAAGTCCAAACCTAGTACAAAATCCACACCTTTAATCTCTTAAAGAATCCTTCCTTTGCATTCCAATCACTAGATCACAAGCAAGGAAATTAATGGATTCTCAAGGAGAATCCTTTTTCAACACCACATCATCCCAACCACCAACCCCCCATGAAGAAAAGGTAGATTCTCTAGAAGATTCCCCTAGACTAAGGGAATTTGTCAATGATCCTTACAATCAAGAAATGATGGAGAAAATTATTCTCCTTAAAAAATACCACCTTGTCCTTAGCCTCATATCACAAGGGGATTAAATACCTTACACTATTGACATCATCAAGCAAGGGGTAGTGACCCTTCAAAAATCCTTCATCATCCAATAATTTATTCAATCACCTCATTAGTCCATAATCCAATACTAACATCCCTTCTTCCACCAACAGAGATCAGCCTAATATACCCCTATTAACAAACAAAACCTCTTCCATAAACAAAATCTCATCTAATACCAACTCACCACTTTCCTCAAATACCACAACACCTCTCATGATAAACACAAATGTTCCTCTCTCCATAAATGTAACACAACCCCTCAATCATATACCCCCACTTTCATCACACCTAAGGGTCACTATCCCCCCTAATGCTAATGTCACTTATGCCCCCTCCAACCCAACTATACCTGCACAACCTCTCCCCACTTCATCTATTCATGCCAATTACTTTTCCTCGCAAAATATATCCCAACCCATTAACAACAAAATACCTCCCCCACCCCCTAATAATCCATTAAACCCCAATCCTCAACAATAAATTATCCATAACCAACCCCCACATAATACATTCACTTCTAATCCTCATATCAACACTACCAACATTCACAACCAAATCCAACATAACAACCCTCCACCCCCACCTCCTCAAAATCCCACACACATCAAAAATATAACCTGAACATCAATAATCCCCAATCAACACCCTCTTATCAATACACGCACAACCAACCACCATAAAATCCTCCACAAGATCATTACCTTTCCCAAGAGTTGAAAAAAATGAAAGACATGATCCAAGGAATCCAAAGTGGTCAAACCAAGAAGACCTTTAGGTATGAAGACATATGTCATTATCTGTTTGATCAATCTATACAAGAAATCCCCTTCCCTAAGGACTATGAGATCCCAAAATTTGACAAGTACAAAGGGAAATGTAACCCCATCGAACACTTAAAATAATTTAGAGTCCAATTTCAAGAAGTTTCCTATAACAACACATACCTCATGAGGTTATTCCCTAAGATCCTTAGTGGTACATTATTGGAATGGTTTACACAATTACCCCATGGATCCATTAAGTCCTTTGTAGACTTAGCCAAATGTTTTGTAACACACTTTTCATATAACATTGACCAAGAAATAACTTTGGCTAAGTTATGCACAGCAAAAAAAAAAAATGGGGAAATTTTGGTTGCATTCCTTCAAATATGGTGACACCTTGCAAGTAGATTCCCCTTACAAGTACCAATAAAACAAATGGTTAACATTTTCATTGAAAATTTACACTCTAAAATTTCCCTACACTTATGACTACAATATGTCACAACATTTGATGAAGTCATTGAAAATGGGTTAACCATTGAAAAAGATTTAATTGTAGAAGGGGAAATCAAAATCTATAAGGACCAAAAAGAAAATAACCAAACCTCCAATGACAAACCTAAATATTGGTCTAAAAATACAAATGTGGTAAATGGTGTAACTGATAGTAAACATGTCCAAAACATACAAAACACACCATCTCACAACACACAACAACAAGAAAGTGCATACAAAACCATAACTATTCTTCAAGGAAAAGGAAAACAAAATAACCAATTGAAACACAAATTCCCTCCTCTAGGGGAACCTCTAGATGTCATATTCTATAGATCGGTACAAGCAAACATGATCAAATTCCCTATCACTACACCTCTTGATGAAAGTAAACCCAAACCCAAATGGTATAGGGAAGATGAATATTGTGAATACCACCACATTAAAGGACATAACACAATCAAATGTATGAGGATAAATAATTAAATTCGAGACCTCATTGTTAAGGGAGAAATTAAAACTCAAAATCAAAACTCCCTAAATGAGCAACTAGGAATATACTCGCAACCCTTCCCACAACAAAATGATGACCAAACCTCATATAATATTGTTTCATATACATATACCAGAAATTCCAACTCATCCTTAGATGACACAATCATCGGTTGAATTGAACAATGCAACACCATAACCATAAAAGCACTTGATTTCTTTGTCACCACTCATCGTGGCCGAGTGAAAATAAAAGGAGCATCCTCCTCCTCATATTATCCATCCAACACTAATAAATTCAATATCATTGAACACGTTGGAAAAATCCCACCCCAAATTTCCATCTTAGAACTTCTTTGTACATCACCCATCCATAAAGAAGCACTTGAGAAAGTTCTTCAAGAATCCTGGGTACCAAGTGATATCAATGTTAACTAATTCCAAGCTATAATTAGACACCTCTCATCCTCACATCAACTATCATTCACTAATAAATACCTTCATACAAAAACATCTCATAATAAACCATTACACATTGAAGCCATTATCCACAAGCATAACATCAAAAGGGTCCTAATAGCTAGTGGATCTTGTCTAAATCTATGTACATTAAAATTAATAAAATAATTGGGTTATTCAGATGATGTCATTTATCCCCAAAAAAAGATAACTATCAAAGCATATGATGTTGTTGAAAGGGAATCAGATGGTACTATCAAACTACCCATTCAAGTTGGTCTGACCATTATGGTAAAAATATGTCATATACTTGACCTTGACCTACCATATAACATTCTTCTCGAAAGACCCTGGATACATGCCATGCAGGTTGTCCCTTCCACCTATCACCAATGCCTAAAATTCTCTCATAACGGAAAGGAATTCACCATTCCTACCAACCCACAACCTTTCCATTATTGTAAATTATTGGAAGGAAAGTATAAAAGCTATCACCATTTCCCTATTAATGATGAAGTCTCCACCTCATCAACCTACATTCATCCATCTTCATTACAAACATCACCAACACCACCTTACATTTCTGAGGACAAGGTCAAGATAACTGACAAAGGATGTGGAGAATATAAAATTCAAAATTCCTTTTGCATAGAGCAACTCCCTACATATTCATGCTCATATGGTCGAAAACTCAACTTGAAACCAAAAGAAACCTTCAAAAACTTCAATAAATGGGGGTTATTAGACAAAGAGTACCCAATCCTAGAAATTGATGTTTCAACTTCATTGTACAAAGAAGAAAACAAGCTTCCTACCCTAGATATCCATAGGTATCCTAAAGGACGTGACTTATGAAAAAATTGGGGCTACAAAGGCAAAGGGTTGGGGGTAGAATAAAAAGGAAGCATGGAGCCTATTTAGCTTTGAGAGTATAAGTATCATCAAATACTTGGCTTCTTGTCCACTGATTTGGTAACCATAAAACCCTAGTGTTCTCCTAATAAAGGTGGAAAGACTTCTACGAATAAGAAATCTTAGGAGGAAGCCATCAAAGAATCTTTTCACACCTTCACTAAACTTTTTGACACTAATCACATATAGACCATTTCATCCTCTCTTGATCTTCATCTCATGTATCTTGAATTAATTGATTGGGACCAACAAGGACCTCCAGCCTTGGACATATTTCAAAATGATGAAGCAATTGCAAAAATCATAGGAGTTTGAGAACACATCCTATTAGGAGACCATAAGAAATATAACCAAATCACACTACACAAAGATGCCTACTTTGGAGAACAAATCATGTGCCTCGGTCACAAAAATAAAAAAAGATAAAAATAAGAAAGAAAGATCCCTTAGTGAAAACCTCGATGAGGGACTTTCGGATTGTGAAAAAGTAAAAATAAAAGATGCATCCTCTAATGAAAAATTGAGATGCTGGAGGATGGGGCACGTGATTCAATCTTGAACCATGATGAGACATCTACTATAGTGATTGAAGATATGACAGACATCAATTTTGGAACAAATGAGGAACCTAAAATTACCTACATGGCCAAAGAGCTAGAAGATACACTTAATAAAAAATTTGGAGAGTTCCTCAAAAGAAGATCCATTAAATTTTATTGGGCATACAAATACATGTTGGGATTGGATCCATCTCTCATAGTACATCATTTGGCGGTCTATCCAGATGCAAAACCTATCAATAAAAAGTTACGAAAAATGCAGCCACAAATAGCTCTCTTGGTGAAAGAAAAGCTATAGGAACTCTTGGAGGTTGGATTTATCAAACCTATTGATTATCCTAAATGGGATTCCAAAATTGTACTAGTTGCAAAACCTACTGGGGGCATCTGCATATGCACATATTTCAGAGATCTCAATAAAGAATGTCCAAAAGATGACTTTTCATTTCCCAACATTGATATGATTGTAGATCTTATTGATAGAAATGAAATGTTATCCCTCATGGATGGATTTTCAGGCTATAACCAAATCCACATTGTTGAATAATATTAGCATATGATAGCTTTTATAACTCCATGGAGAACCTTTTATTATCAACCCATTCCCTTTGGACTTAAGAATGCAAGAGAAAAATATCAAAGAGCAATGACTGTCATCTTCCACAACATTCTACATGAAATTATGGAAGACTTTGTGGATGGTCTCCTAGGAATCTTTTTTTTTTAAAGGACATATTGAAGTACGAGAAAAAATATTTGATCAACTAGAAAAGTATCAACTATGACTTAATCCCAAGAAGTGTGTATTCAAGGTCTCATCTGGAAAACTATTGGGCTTTATTGTTTCCCACCAAGGAATTGAAGCAGATCCATCCAAAATAAAAGCAATAAGAGAAATGCCTCCACCAAATAAAATCAAAGAAATCAAAAGTTTGCAAAGAAAACTACAAGCACTTTGAAGATTCATTGCTCAGTTGGTTGATAAATGTCAACCTTTTTCCCATCTCCTTCACAAAAATATCATGTTCAAATGGGATGAAAATTTTCAACAAGAATTCCAACAACTGAAAGATTATCTTGCAACACCACCAGTCCTAGTACCTCCACAAGCAGATAAACAACTCCTCTTGTACATATTAGCTACCCAAGTGGCACTAGGGTCATTATTAGCTCAACACAAAAAGGGGAAGGAAAGAGCCATATACTACATATCTTATTTGCATTCTTACCACTTTAAACTGTTGAGTCATATGAGGCATGGGTTAGTTGTCAACATCCCAAATTTCTTGTTAAATATTTTAGAGCGTAGTGCCCACGAAACCCAGAAGGGTAAAGAAAATTCCATCACCCATCATGCCCTTATTAAATTGTTAATTAAGCGTTCTCTGAGGGATCTACCACCCCTTTCTTGGCATGAATTTTCTACCCAGAAAGGACTGCAACCTCCATAACCTCCTAGAACACTCCCTACACAAACCAAGAAAAAGAGAACGAGAGTAGAGTCTACGAGTGGAGAAGCTGAGCAAGAATCATCTACTCCTGCAGCATCCACACCTAAGCCCTCTACCCAAATAAGAACTAGGTCTACTACAAGAAAAGAAAAGGGGAAAAGAAAAGTAGGAGAATCATCTAGTGCAGAGCATACCCCAGAAGCAAACCCTCAAACTAGAAAGCGAAAACGTGCTACCCATATTTTTCCTGTAGCAACACCTATTGTCACCACAGTTTCATCATCATCCTCTCCTGCTGAGTTTGAATCACCTAGGCAAGTTAGGAGGAGGAAAGCTACAAAAGAACCTCTTGTGTCTGTTGCATTACCTAAAAGAGCTTCAACAAGAAAACAAATTAAAACTACCCCAACCTCTGTCCAGCCAGAAATTATAGTCATTTCAGAGGAATCTGAGGAACTTATTCTTGAGGATTCTCAAAGTGTATCTGAGAATGTTCCACACAGTTCCTTTGTTGTTCCCGAGGAATTGCAAATAGAAACAGAGAAAGTTGAGGAAGTACAACATGGTTGTAGTAATGAAAAGAGGATGCCAAGTCTTAATGATTTGGCTGATGCAGTTGAGAGAATTTCAGGAGAAGCACAATCCCCTCCTAAGCAGTGAGAAGAAGAACCTGAACGAACTAAGATATTCAACAAAACACCATTGCCCACAGAACCTTGTCATGCATTGGTTGTGTACAAGAGAACATTACTAATTGATTACTTAGAATACCTCAAAATAGCATGGAGGCCTGTGACACTTCAAACATTGAGTTTCCATCGTTTGGCTAAGACTGAAATGCAACAAAGTCTATGGGAAGAGGAGAAGAAGAAATTAAAGAAAGAAATTGAAAACCAAAAATAGGAAATCCAAGAAATAAAGGAGAAAATGAATGAAATGATGAAAGTAGCTGAAAAAATCATGGAATGTAGACCACCTCCTCAGGTGTATGCAATGTGCCTAATGGAGCAATTTTTGTGGTTCCAGTTAATGAGAATTTCCAAAAATCTAGACCCTGTCATTCATTCTGCTAAAGAGTTTTATGATGCCTATCAAACAACACCTAATTGGTTAAGAAATTCTTTGTGTGAATTTTATTTGCATGGTTTATTAATACCTTTTGAAACTGAGTGGAATCTGCTCCTTTACATTGGTGACATTCATTTGAGGTCACTTATGTCTTGGGCGGCTAATGAGATTAATTATGGGAAGCAATTAGAGGATTATGAGGAAGCTAAAAGGGAAGAACCAATTCCACTGAGACCAGAAAGCTCAGATCCTCAAATAGTTCTTAGAACTTGGTTTTCTATTACATATGGGTTTTATGATCCTACAGCAAGAGTAAAAATATTTGATCTCAGAAAATAGGTATATGATGAATTTAAAGGCCAACCATATTTGTTTTGGAAGCATTCAGCTTCCAGAATCAAAACAAGGTGGGAGAAATTGACAGTTGGCCTAAGAAAATCTGAGCCTCATAGTCCCTTGAATTTTAGAGCAACCATCAGAAGATCAGAAAGGTATATACAGATGGGTCTCTAGAAAAGATTTGAATTGTGGTTGCCATTAACATTTCACCCCCCTATTTTGTTGTGGCCATTGTATCCTTATCTGGCCACAGATATTAATGAAACTAATGAAGCTCGTAGGTATACAAGATGGGAGAATGTTAGAGGCTTCTACTACAAGTTTGGGACTTCAATGCAAGGCCATGCTACTTCTACTGATTTTAGGGAAACAACCAAGAATATTAATGCTAGAGGAACAACATTAGCATAAGTAGGGGGAAAATGATGAGCCCAAAATATGCTCATAATTCGAATACCATGATGTAGTTTTGAAAACCCTTACTCATTTTAATGGTTGTTTTAAACTCTGTGATTATAAACTTTTATCTTAAATCGGGTAGTATCCTATGACAATGCATTCCTATATTCCTATAGCTTAATATCTCCATATGTCTATAATCATGGCCCTGTTTGACCTCCCAATTGACTGATATGATACGTGTAGTTTTTGGATAAATGAGATGAATTTAATGTGTTTGATTAATGATGAGTACCATGCTATTATATGCATACTTTCTTTTGCCTTTGTTGCCATGTGTTCCAAAGGTTGTCTAAGTTAGTATGAACAAGTCAATGCATAGCAAACCTCGGTCCTACTGAGAAGACCATTTCCACCATAGCATCGAGGAAGTTGTTCCTGCGAAGACACTTTGTCCAGGTCATCGGGAGGAGATCTAAATGGTAATCAATCTACGAAGAGTGGAATGCTGGATTCTCTCTAAATCAGTTGAATAGATATACTTTCATTTATGGAAGTTTTTTCTTCAGAATTAGGAAGCATCTATGTCTGCATCTTTCTCTGTTAAGTTAGTTAGTTAGTTGTTTTCATATAAATAAATGTTCCTCCCGCGCGAGTGAATGAGATTAACAAGATTAGACTAGACTAGAAAGTAGAAATAGAACAGAGTATGTAAGAGCAGTGTTACAATGATGAATAGAGTTTTTTGTTAGTTTTCTTACAAGCAAAACAACCATGTATATGATTTTGAGTTTATGAATAAAAAGTTGATGAAGTTTTGAGTTCAATTCTTGCATAATTTGTTGATGCTTGCTAAGAGGGGCCACTTAGTAAGTATCTTTAGTTAGTTGTTTATTTCCTTTTGTTTATCAATTAGGATTTCATTCCAGGAAGTTTCAAAGCAAATTCAGTCTTATACTATTCATGTAGTATAAGGAATCCATCCCTGTGTCTGTTCCTATAGCATAAGGCCAGTTCATGGTTTGTTTCTCAGTAATGGTTGTTACGATTTCTATTTTAATTAAGTTATGCTTAAGTTGATAAGACTTTGCCTTATGTTCCTGCATTAGAGGTAGAATCCCTTTCAAGCATTTGTTTCTAGTAAATTGTGACTAAAATCGGTTCTTAGTGCACATATAGTGCCGCTCCATTTCAAGTTTATGTTCCCTGGTTTGACAAAGTAAATGAATGACCATAAGAAGATCTTAGTCACCTGCTAGAATGTCCAATTCCCAGGTTAGGATTTTCCTTGGCTTTTATATCCTTTTGTGGGTGACCACCATTTTTGGTGCCATTGTTAGGGATGGTGTCAAGCTAAGAACCTGTCATAGTCATTGTTAGCAGTAGTTAGTGTGCTTATTCAAGAATTTTCAAATCATTCAATTTACAGTTAAGTCTGTTACATGCATAGAAGAAGAGACACTCTAGGAAGATTTCTACCAAACCGTCCATTCACCGATAATGATTTTGAACCAACTTACAATCTATTTGAGGAAGGAGGAGACCAAGATATCAAACCATTTGTCGTTGTTGAAGACCTGCTCACTAAATTTCCCTTTTCCCTAGCTGACGAAGAACCTCAAGAGAATCCATTTTCTTTGATACTCTATCAAGCAAATATGGCACAAAATCCACCTAATCAACCTCCCGCTTTTGAATTCCCTATCATAGCCCAACAAAGTAATGATAACCTCAAAAATATTCCTTCTTCATTACTTCCCAAGTTCTATGGACTAGTTACAGATGACCCAAAAACTTTCTTGTTTGAGTTTGAAATCCTCTGTCAAAGCTATGATTACACTTCAGATGCTCACAAGCTGAAGTTGTTTCCTGCTACTTTGAAGGAGGGAGCTCTTAGATGGTTTATGAGTTTGGGAAGAGATGTTGTCGATAGTTGGGTAGTCATGCAAACAAATTTTCTTGAGAAATATAAGGAATATTTTAAGAGTGGTAGTAAGGGTGATGATATATTCTGAATTCAGCAGAAGGAGGATGAAAGCCTGGAAGACTATATCTCAAGGTTTTTTTTTTCCTTGAAAAAGAATTTGGACCATACTCTCAATGAAGAATCTCAAAATTATTTTTTCTAAGGGGAATCAATGATTCCTGTATTGATGCTTTGGATCCGATGGGAGGAGGCGATATAACCCAAGTGTCTTGGGATGATATTAAGAACATATGTCGCAACTACTCTTGAGAAAATGTCAAGAAGGGTAGAGGTCACTAGGCCACAGTGGGGAAGTCTTCCACTAATGGAGTTTCATGGATTGATATTTCAAATTTTCTATCTGATTTAAAGCAAGATATCATAAACAATAAGGCTACATAGTTGGATACTATGCAAGCTTAGAAGAAACATGAAGAAGCTGAAGAAATCTTGGCCGACTTTTGTCCACATTGCTGACAGAAGAAGCGTGACTGCAGATGTAAGATGGTGGCTAACTTGGAGGCTAAGCAACTACCTACTAACTTTAAGGCAGTAGAGAGTGATGATGACCAAGTATTCTGCGTTGCACAAAGGTGCCCATGGGCTCAAAGATAAGGTATGCCTCAAGACCCTTTAACTTTTGGTAATCCTTACTCTAATTAAAATAACCAATGGCAACCTACATATGACCCATCACCACCTTGGAATACCTCTCAACACAACTGGCCTAACTATCAGAATCCTCAATGGCAATCTCCTCAAGGAGGTTGGCAGTAGCCACAAGGACAATGGGCTCCACCCCAAGGTAATTGGCAGCAGAATCCTCAATGGAGAGGTTCTCAACAATGGCAGAACCAATCCCTTGGCTTTTTGTAGCTTCAGCAACCACAAACTTTGGCCCTCATGCCACCTCTTGTAGCAACTGCAACAAATACTGGCCCTCCAAAACAGATGCCTATGCCTACTCATCCATTGCCAAATCCTAATAATAAGCAGCAACAACAACAGTCTATGTATTTTGTAGAAGCCAATAAGTATCCAGCCTATTCTCTAAATATTAATGATATCCATCTCAGGTCTGGAACCACCCTACCTGCTCCACAGCTGCCAGTAATTACTAAAATTCAAGATCCTCCCTCTGAACAATTGATTGGTCCTGCGGAATAGATACATATATCAGATACTGTCTCTAAGGAGCCGGTCCTGTAGCATCAATCCAAGCCACCTTTTCCTCAAATATTGCAAGTCAATACCTCCAAGTCTATGGAAGAGCCTACCTTTGATATTTTGGATCAGTTAAAAAATGTACACATTCAAATCCCTCTCTTTAAAGCCATTAAAGATGTTCCAATCTATGGGAAAGCCATTAAGGAAGCTTGTTTGAAGAAACCTAGAAGAAAGAAAAAAGGATCCCCAAACTATCCATGTTCTAGGACATTTGGCAGATATTATGTTAGGGAAGGTAGTCATGCCAAAAAATGTTGACCTTGGGAGTCCGATGGTACAAATAAATATTTATGGTCAAATAGTAAAGAATGTTTTGGTTGACCTTGGTGCATCCATCAATGTAATGACCAAGCATACTATGGAGTATTTTAATATCCTAACCATTAGGTCTACACCTACCATCCTACAGCTTGCTGATAGTTTCACAGTAACACCTGATGGTATGGTGGAAGATATAATTGTCAACCTTGAGTCTTGGGAATATCCAGCAGATTTCACCATATTGTCCACTAAAGCAACTTTGGGAGGATATTATATCATCCTAGGTAGACCATGGTTAGCCATAGTTGATGCTTTTATAGGATGTCATTCAGTAGACATGACAATTTCTAATGGTCAGTCAACAAAGAAATTGTATTTATACCCACCTGCCCAACCTCAGCCAGACTTGTCTTAGCCAATTTGGCTAGATTTAGGTGAAGAAATTGAAGAAGTTAGTTCATTGACTCATTTAATGATGCTGAAAACTAATCCGTTTTCCCAACTTCAGATTGAGGATGACCTTCTTTTACAAATTTTGCAGTCCAACTCTGATATGAGTAACCCATCTGTTCTAGATACCTGTCCTCAGCAGTGCTTCCTGCAGCAACTAAATCCTGAGAGCCTACCATCCAAAATTCTTGCAGTCTATCAATATTTGCTTCCACAAGAAATATAAACACCGCCTTTATCAGTAGACTCCATGAATGATCTTACCAAGCAAATTGAGATGTCTCTAGGCCACTATCTGAATATCAATAGTAAGTTGCCTCAATCTCAACAAACTACCCTAGTCACAATGTTGCAAGATCAACACAAAGCTTTTGCATGGGACTATGGCAATATGAAGGGAATAGATCCTCAACTTTGTACTCATAGGATCTACATTAAAGAAGATTGTTCACCTGTTAGGTAGCGTCAAAGAAGGATAAACCCAACACTCAGGGAAATAGTTAAAAATGAGCTTCAAAATTTTCTTGATGCTGGTTTCATCTACCCTATTTCAGACAGCCAATGGGTATCTCCATTGGTGATTGTTCCTAAAAAAGGTGGAAAATGGAGAGTTTGTGTAGACTACAGGGAGTTGGATACTGCAACTAAAAAGGATCACTTTCCACTACCATTTGTTGATCAAGTGCTGGATTCATTGTCTAGTAAAAAGTATTTCTCCTTTTTGGATGGATATAGTGGGTATAATCAAAATAAAATTGCCCCTAGGGATCAAGACAAAACCAATTTTACTTGTCCATGGGGGAATTTTTCTTACTCTGTCCTACCTTTTGGCCTATGTAATGCACTTGCAACATTTCAAAGGGCAGTAATTAGTATTTTTGCTGATATTTCTCATGATTCTATCGAGATCTACATGGATGACTTCACAACTTATGGAGTTACTTATGAAGAAGCATTAACAAATTTGGAGAAAGTGTTGAAAAGGTGTAAGGAGCATAATTTGTCTTTAAATAGTGAGAAGTGTTTTATGATGATGCAAGAAGGGATTGTGTTAGGCCATCATATCTCTCTAGAAGGAATTCAAGTTGATCCTGCCAAAATAGAAGTTATTCTAACTTTGTAAACACCTATGAAACAAAAGGATGTTAGAAGCTTCTTAGGGCATGCTGGATATTATAGAAGATTTATTAAAGATTTTAGCAAAATAGTCAATCCCTTGTATGCCTTATTGACTAAGGATTGTGAATTTAACTAGACTAAGGCCTATGAAAAATCTTTCCTGTAGCTTAAGAACTTACTTACTAAAGCACCTGTTCTTCGAGGACCAAAGTGGAGCCTGCCCTTTCATATACACACGGATGCTTTTGATTATGTCGTAGGGGTAGTTTTAGGGCATAAAGAGAATTCCATAGAGCATGCCATATATTTCATTAGCAAAAATCTTCAAGGCCCTGAATTAAACTATATTGTCACAGAGAAATAATTGCTAGCAGTTGTGTATGCCCTGAACAAGTTTCGGCATTATGTCATTGGTTACCAAATATTTGTTCATACAGATCATGCAACAATAAGGTACCTCATGAATAAACCTGCTATATCTGGTAGATTAGCAAGGTGGCTACTATTGTTGTAGGAATAGTATATCACAGTTATTGACAAGCCAAGTAGGGAAAATGTGGTGGTTGATTTCTTATCAAGACTTCAAACAACTACACCTGCCACCTCTGAGGTAATTGATGATAGCTTTCCTAATGAAAATCTCTTTTTTATTGCTACTCAAACTCCATGGTATGTAGATATTGCCAATTATTTAGCAGCCAACAGAATTCTAGCTCACTTCTCACCAAAGGACATAAAGTTGTTGATTGAGAAAAGTTTTAACTTTTCATGGATTGCAGACTATTTATTTTACATAGGACCTGACCAAGTCATGCGAAGGTGTGTTAGAGAAGATGAGACATATGATATTTTGCATGATTGTCATGATGAACCATGTGGTGGGCACTTTGCATCTAAAATAACATCAATGAAAGTGCTTAATACAGGGTACTATTGGCCCACACTACAAAAGGATGTTGTATCCTATACCAGAAAATGTGACAAATGTCAACGAATGGGGAGACCAACAAAGTCTGATTAAATGCCCCTGTATCCACAAGTGGTAGTTAGTCCCTTTGATAAGTGGGCAATGGATTTTTTTGGGCCTATTGATCCTCCATCCAATGGAAAATCCCACATTTTGGAAGTGAAAGAAATGACACATGCCCATGACAATAAAGTTGTGGAGTTCCTGTATGAGCAGACTTTTACTCAGTTTGGAGTCCCAAGGGAGCTTGTTATTGATCAAGGAGCTCAGTTTACATCAAACCTGATCACTGCGTTGATGAATGATTACAAGATCAGGCACAAAAAGTCAAGCCCCTATCACCCTCAAGCCAATGGTCAGGCAAAAGTTACTAATAGAGAATTGGAGGCAATCCTTACAAAAACAATACAGTTACACAAGAAAGATTGGAGTAGTCATCTTCCAAAAGCAGTCTGGACCTATAGGACAACATGGAAAACAACTACAAGGTTTACCCCTTTTGAGTTACTTTATGGCAAGACTACCATGTTTCCAATAGAGTTTGAGCATAAGACCTTAAGAACTGCTCTTCAACTTAAAATTGATCTTTCAGAAGCTCCAAAGGAATTCCTCCTATAGCTGAATACATTGGATGAGATGAGGAAAGCTTCCCTATAGCACACTGAAGCTATCCAGTAGCAAAGGAAGAAATGGCATGACCACAATATCAGAACTAAGCATTTCTCTGCTGGTGATTGGGCACTACTCTACGACTCCAGGTATAAAGAGAATCAAGGTAAACTTACAACAAGATGGCTTGGTCCGTATGAAATTGAAAATGTATTTGATAATGGTTCAGTTCAATTTGCTACAATCGATCTTGTCTGCTTCAAACTACTGGTTAATGGACACCATCTTCGGTTGTATCATAAGCCTACATCAAAAGAAAAATTTATGAAGTAGTTTGTTTCAGATGCAGCCACTGGTCTTCATGCAGCAAAAGGCTTCGGTCTCCTTCCTGTAGCATCTCTTTAAAAACTATGTTTTACGTCCATAATAAAGGTTTTCTTTTTACGAAAACCACTTTCTCCGTCACCATCCATCACATCCATCACCCTCATTCATTCCATCTTTCTTTTCTATGTCACCCATCCATGTCATCCACCCACCGTACCACCTTCATTTATGATTTATTTTCAGAATTCATTTCAAGCTGTGCTATGATATCTCCCAACATCCGCAAGCATCAATTACAAGGTACACGATATTCTTTTTATTTGTCACATCATTTATTTATTTCATTTATTCATTTATTACAATGTGTATATCAATCATTACTACCAGTTCTTAGCCTATCCTTTCGCACATGTGTGGACACATGCCATATTTTAAGTAAGGGGCGGGGATAGTCTATTTCAAACTTTTTCTTTTGCTATTGCCACGTCGGTTAAAAATAGTTTTTCTTGTACTTGCCAAAAATGAATGCGTGCTTTTACCCTGATCAACAAGTTAACTGCTTAATTAAGTAGTTCTAAAAATCATTGCATGCAATTGTCTTTTATTTCATCCTTGGTAAGTAAAGAAAGGTAACGGGCTGAATAGAAAGAAGAAGAGTGAAGAAAAAGTGTTTTCAAATATTTAGAAGAGGTTGAGTTTTCAGGGATTTTAGTAGAAACAGTTGTGAATATGGGTGGTCAGCTAGTAAGACATGAGCCAACAACTCACGAGGCCTTAATGCAAGATCCTCGGGTGGTTCAGGCATTCAGTATTTGTGGATGGCTGAATTATTTCCTGAGGATAGATTCTTTCAATGAAGAAGTTGCAGGTGAATTTTTGAGAACTCTTTCTGAGGGAGAGGCTACAGTATAGGGTTTAACAGTAGCCATTACTAAAGAATGGATTGCTGAAGTGACTGGACTTCCTATAGCTAGAGAAAACTTTCCTACAGGAAGGGACGTTGTTTCTTCCAGGGTAGAATTCACATTGCCAACTGATGGACCCTTAGAAGTTTCAAAGCAAGGATGCAAAAGGGTGTCACTACCTTATCCATATTCATAATATTCCTCCATCATAATCAGGTATTTGACTTGTGAAGGACGCTTTTCTTATTTGCATTCTTACCACTTTAAACTGTTGAGTCATATGAGGCACGGGTTAGCTGTCAACGTGCCAAATTTCTTGTTAAATCTTTTGGAGTGTAGCGCCCACAAAACCAAAAAGGGTAGAGAAAATTCCATCACCCATCATGCCCTTATTAAATTGTTAATTGAGCATTCTCTAAGGGATGTATCACCCCTTTCTTGGTAGGACTTTGCTGCCCAGAAAGGACTGCAACCTCCAAAACCTCCTAGAACACTCCCTGCATAGACCAAGAAAAAGAGAAAGAGAGTAGAGTCTACGAGTGGAGAAGTTGAGCAAGAATCGTCTACTCCTATAGCACCTAGTCTTGCAGCATCCACACTTGAGCCCTCTACCCAAATAAGAACTAGATCTGCTACAAGAAAAGAAAAGTGGAAAACAAAAGTAGGAGAACCATCCAGTGTTGAGCATACCCCAGAAGCAAACCCTCAAACTAGAAAGCAAAAATGTGCTACCCATATTTTTCCTACAGCAACACCTATTTTCGTCACAGTTTCATCATCATCCTCTCTTGCTGAGTCTGAATCCCCTAGGCAAGTTAGGAGGAGGAAAGCTGCAAAAGAACCTCTTGCATTTGCTGCATTACCTAAAAGAGCTTCAACAAGAAAATAGAGTAAAACTACCCCAACCTCTGTCCAACCAGAAATTATAGTCATTTCTGAAGAATCCGAGGAACTTATATTTGAGGATTCTTAGAGTGTATTTGAGAATGTTCCACACAGTTCCTTTGTTGTTCCTGAGGAATTGCAAACATAAATAGAGGAAGTTGAGGAAGTACAACATGGTTGTAGTAATGAAAAGAGGATGCCAAGTCTTAATGATTTGGCTAATGTAGTTGAGAGAATTTCAAGAGAAGCACAATCCCCTCCTGAGCAGTGAGAAGAAGAACCTGAACAAACTGAGATATTCAACGAAACACCATTGCCCACATAACCTTGTTGTGCATTGGTTGTGTACAAGAAAACATTACTAATTGAGTACTTAGAATACCTCAAAATTTCCTGGAGGTCTGTGACACTTCAAACATTGAGTTTTTGTCATCTGGCTAAGATTGAAATGCAACAAAATCTGTGGGAAGAGGAGAAGAAGAAATTAAAGAAAGAAATTGAAAACCAAAAATAGGAAATCCAAGAAATAAAGGAGAAAATGAATGAAATGATGAAAGTAGCTGGACAAATCATGGAATGTAGACCACATCCTAGGGTATATGCAATGTGCCTAAAGGAGCAAGTTTTTTGGTTCCAGTTAATGAGAATTTCTAAACATCTGGACCCTGTCATTCATTCTGCTAAAGAGTTTTATGATGCCTATCAAACAACACCTAATTAGTTAAGAAATTCTTTGTGTGAATTTTATTTGCATGGTTTATTAATACCTTTTGAAACTGAGTGCAATCCGCTCCTTTACATTGGTGACATTCATTTGAGGTCACTTATGTCTTGGGCGGTTAATGAGATTAATTATGGGAAGCAATTAGAGGATTATGAGGAAGCTAAAAGGAAAGAACCAATTCCACTTAGACCAGAAAGCTCAGATCCTCAAACAGTTCTTAGAACTTTGTTTTTTGTTACATATGGGTTTTATGATCCTACAACAAGAGTAAAAATATTTGATCTCAGAAAATAGGTATATGATGAATTTAAAGGCCAACCATATTTGTTTTGGAAGCATTCAGCTTCCAGAATCAAAACAAGGTGGGAGAAATTGACAGTTGGCCTAAGAAAATTTGAGCCTCGTAGTCCTTTGAATTTCAGAGCATCCATCAGAAGATTAGAAAGGTATATATAGATGGGTCTCCAGGAAATATTTGAATTCTGATTGCCATTAACATTTCACCCCCCCTGTTTTTATGTGGCCACTGTATCCTTATCTGGCCACAGATATTAATGAAACTAATGAAGCTCGCAGGTATACAAGATGGGAGAATATTAGAGGCTTCTACTACAAGTTTGGGACTTCAATGCAAGGCCATGCTACTTCTACCAATTTCAGGGAAACAACCAGGAAGATTAATGTTGGAGGACCAGCATTAGCATAAGTAGGGGGAAAATGATGAGCCCAAAATATGCTCAAAATTTGAATACCATGATGTAGTTTTGAAAACCCTTACTCATTTTAATGGTTGTTTTAAACTCTGTGATTATAAACTTTTATCTTAAATCGGGTAGTATCTTATGACAATGCATTCCTATATTCTTGCAGCTTAATATCTCCATATTTCTATATTCATGGCCCTGTTTGACCTCCCAATTGACTAATATGATATGTGTATTTTTTGGATAAATGAGATGAATTTAATGTGTGTGATTAATTATGAGTATCATGCTATTATATGCATACTTTCTTTCGCCTTTTTTTCCATGTGTTCCACAGGTTGTTGAAGTTAGTATGAACAAGTCAATGCGTAGCAAACCTCAGTCCTGCTGAGAAGACCATTTCCACCACGACATTGAGGAAGTTGTTCCTGTGAAGACACTTTGTCCGGGTCATCGGGAGGAGATCTAAATGGTCATCAATCTAGGAAGAGTGGAATGTTGGATTCTCTCTGAATTAGTTGAACAGATATACTTTCATTTATGGAAGTCTGTTCCTCGAAATTAGGAAGCATCTATGTCCGTATCTTTCTCTGTTAAGTTAGTTAGTTAGTTGTTTTCATATAAATAAATGTTCCTCTTACGCGAGTGAACAATATTAAGGAGATTAGACTAGACTAGAAAGTAGAAACATAACAGAGTATGTAAGAGCAGTGTTACAATGATGAATAGAGTTTTTTGTTAGTTTTCTTACAAGCAGAACAACCATGTATATGGTTCTGATTTTATGAATAAAAAGCTGACGAAGTTTTGAGTTCAATTCTTGCATAATTGGTTGATGCTTGCTAAGGGGGGCCACTTAGTAAGTATCTTTAGTTAGTTTTTTATTTCCTTTTGTTTATCAATTAGGATTTCATTTTAGGAAGTTTCAGAGCAAATTCAGTCTTATACTATTCCTGTAGCATAAGGAATCCATCCCTGTGTCTATTCCTACAGCATAAGGCCAGTTCATGGTTTGTTTCTCAATAATGGTTGTTACGATTTCTATTTTAATTAAGTTATGCTTAAGTTGATAAGACTTTGCCTTACATTCCTGCATTAGAGGTAGAATCCCTTTCAAGCATTTGTTTCAAGTAAATTGTGACCAAAATCGGTTGTTAGTGCACATACAGTGCCGCTCCATTTCAAGTATACGTTGACTGGTTTGACAAAGTAAATGAATGACCATAAGAAGATGTTAGTCACCTACTGGAATGTCCAATTCCCAGGTTAGGATTTTCCATGACTTTTATATCCTTTTGTGGGTGACAACCAATCCCATCATTGATAATTTCTTTACAACATCTCATTGATGATGAAGAATACCGCATATCATGCCTTCAACAGTTGGAGCTTATAAATGAGAAACGTTTAAAATCCCTCAATCATCTCAAATCATATGAAAAAAGGTTCCACAAATCATACAACAAGGAGATCAATCCTAGATAATTTTTCATTAGAGACTTGGTCCTTAAAGAAAATTAGTGTAACCTATAGGAACGAGAAAAGAAGGGAAAGTTCGAACCTAATTGGCTAGGCCCTTACATTATCACAACAAAATATAGATTAGGAGCATATTAGTTAGCTACATGGAGGGAGAACCCCTTGGAGAGCCCATAAATATCACCCATCTCAAAAAATTCTTTGAATAAGAGGAACCAAAACTAAAAAAATCAGAAAAATACAAAAGATAAAAAGTAAAAAGTAAAAAAGTAATAAAGAGAAATAATCAGTCAAATGGTGGAAACCACTTTGTGGTGCCTTGGGAAAGTACCATGGTGAAAACTATGCTAACAAGAACCATGTGTAGAGACATTTCCACCATCTATTAGGTCACTCTTTCTGACACCCATAGTAAATCCATCCACTCACAACAAATTCATCCATAATAAATCCACCCACATTGCCAACTATGGCTTGGGATACATCATTAGATTCCAAAGAGCTTTTCCCGAATACATCTGCATACCATTCGCCCCCTTGATCCTAGTACCATGCTATAAACCTTTCTTTATAGTTGGTACAAATTATTTGCACTGCTAAACCCACCATACCCATCCCTAGTACCATGCTATCAACCTTTCTTTATAGTTGATACGAATAACCCATCATACACCCATTTCACACTCCTTTTTGTCACTCAGCTACACACCTCCATAATAAATAGATGGTTTACACAATCATCACCATCAGATGTAGTGGGAAGCAGTCTTTACTATACCTAGTTTTTCATTTATCCATAACATAATAAAATTGCATTCTATAATAAAACACCACCCATAATAAACAATTCATCATCCCAAATGAACCACACATATCATTCTAAGAAAAACATTACAGAAGCAAATGACATACAAGCCTTCATCAACATACTCCCCAAAATCATCTTGCCACTTTTCTTGCCTCCCATCACAACCCACCCCATATTTGCGTGATAGGATGTATCCTTCCTTGGTCTAGAAACTTCTACCAATCCTTCCTTTTGGCAAGAGATTTGGATTTTTATTTTCAGATTTATTGTTGTGATCTACAAATTTTCCAAGTTGAGGCCACCTAGATCTTTTCATATCTTGGTGTGTCGGAAAAAAAGTAAGGAGTAGATACGACTCACCTTATATAGCGTGTTTGTGATTAGCTTGACTTACTAATGATTCCTCACACCTTAGCTAGAGGGGTTAAATTTTTTGGTCCGCTATATAATCCCCTCTATGATTCACTATAGTGTCTGGAATCATTTAGTGATTCAGTATAATCCTTTGTTTTCTTATGTTTGTGAGTCTCAAATTCCATGCAAGATACATGATCGTATCTATGGTCATTTATACCACTGGAGCATAATGTTTATTGCTATATCAACTTAAGGATTTTTTACCACATTTTCATAGCATAAATCCCCCCATCCACTTTCCCTTCCCTAACATTAACCATCTCCCCTCGTTCTTTCTATCCCCCCATCCCCTCCTACACACCTGGACTAGAGTACATGTTCTATCAGGACACAAAAACAAACACTCTCATTTGCACCACACATGATTTTAATAAGGGAATTTTGAGTACAAAACTAACAAAATCTATTGACACGATGTCAAATTCATGGATGCACTAATGAATAAGAGAGAGAAAACTATCACAAGGCACTCATCACCATCCTGAATCCTCCTAATTATTTTTCCATGATGCAAATCAGTCATTACCAATTAATTGCAAAAACCACCATAATAGACAAAGTAAATGTAAACAGGTTGACATCTAAGATACAAATTAGGTATTATCAATGGCATGACGTTCATATGCATCCCATAAAAATATCATATAGGAAATATGCATAAGAAAACTTCCCCACACCATTACCATAACATAGATACATAAGCATTAACATTTTTACATCCATCCATCATATACACAACATCCATTTCCACAAAAGCATTTACCATGAACTTTATAGCATTTTTAACTACATACTCTACAAATAAAACCATCTACCCATCATAGAAAAAAAGTGAAGAAAACATATGGTATTCATTTTACTTTCATCATAAGATTGAAAGCTAAATGACAACCATCAAAAGAAAACTCTAAGCCTCTTTTATTAATTTTTATATTTGAAATCCCTTCGGTAAAGCACCATTATTGAGTTCTTGATTTTGGTTTCATAATTGAGAGGTATGGAAGATGAAATAATTATGGAAGAGATTAAATATGAAACCAAATGGAACATGTGAAAAAAATTTCTACGAGAATCTTTATTAAGATTTAAATCAAAAATTTCTGGTAAATGCTTCAAATGTCATCAATTGCATATATCCAACATATCTCATAATAAACATCATAAAATCCACACATAATCCATCACATTATCATTATAACGAACACATAAATACACATCCTAATTATCTAAAAATAACATCTAGCATAAGCATTATCATAGAGGATCCATAAACATAAACTACATCACATGCATAATTAATCAACATCACATAATAAAAAGCCATATATAGTTTTTTTGCATAAACGATATATGAGCAAATCTATCATATCATATATATCAAAATATAATGTCATGATACAAAATGTATGATAGTCTCTCGTCAAACCCATCCTAGGGAAAAATCCAAACAATCACGATCAAAAAGCACTATCTTGTGCTCCCTACATCTGACTATCTGTCAGGAGATCACTATGGTGGATCCCTCTATGGTTATGGCAACCGGACCATAGTAATTGGTGGTCCTAAACGAGTTGGACCATGTGATCTAGTACTAACCAAGACACTAGTAATCCTCTGCTCTAGTGGAACTGCCTCCTCATAATCCCTCCTCCATCACTCTGCCTCTCAGGAAGCTCACCCAAACTTTTCAAACCCAACAACCAATCCACCCTCACCTATCATATCATAGGCTACATCTCACTCCCTTCATATTCTATCAACCTCCCTCTATAGTTGATCTCACTCTGACATGATCATTGCCAACTACCCACTAACTCCCTCACCAACACCAACCCCTTCATCTAACAGACCCTATAATCTAGTTGCCTCTGCCCTTGCTATATCCCTCTCACCTCTCAAAGTAACCACCTCTGCCCTGGATGTATCTCTCTCTATAGCAAGTGTCCCAACCTGCCCATCCATCTATCCTTGTAAACGGACCACATCAGCCCGTGCCATATCCCTCTTGCCCACCACCTATAAATGAGCCCATCAGGCCTAATCATGCTCCTAATAGAGTCAATTTCTTTCTAATCTCATGGCATCTAGTTAGGCCTATAATTCTCCACCCCTCTACCACACACGGTGACCCTACTCATGTCTACCTCCTCTAGTATCATCCCCTCCAATGTCCTCACCTCCAAGACCCTGATCTTCATCATCATCACCATCATCATCATCCTCGCTCTCGTCACCACTCCCATCATTATCCTTATCATTTGAGTTATTGTTATCCTCTGAATTTTTATTGTTGCTCTCATCCCCACTACCCTCTACTACCACTAGCTGACCATGAGGCATGGTAAGTCAAACAAGTCTATTCCTCTCCCACCAAGTGCCATACTCTATCGTAGTACTGGCATCCACCACCCCTCACCTCATATCCCACACCACTTTCGGGGTATCCCTCCAACTCTGATATGTTGTGTCATACTCAATAAAACCACCCCACTGTCACCTCTCAATGGCCACCCTGCCAAACACTGCCTCTATTTGAGAAACCCCCTACCATTGACCAAACTGTCAAAGCACCTGCATTGGAAAATCCCTCTCAATGATGGGGCGAGTGCATGGAAATGGGTATCAATTTTGTGGACACCCTCAAAAAAAAATTGAAAACCATAATGCGCTCGTGTTATGTCTCCATTAAGACTAGGCTAGGTATCGGCAACTACAAAGAAATAACATGAGCACATTATAACGCACTCATGTTATTTACTGTTAAAAGCAAAAAAACAAATGCAAATCTCTCATTTTCATTTTGACTGGTTTTTTTGTTGCACCCGCGGCCAAAAACCCCACAATATTGCGCTCACATTCTAGGAGGAGAATCTCTTCACCAACAATCTGTATTTCTTCACAATGATGGCGCCATGACGAGGAGGAGCTGTGAGAGGTAAGGATTCTATGGTTTTTGTTTTGAATTTGTTAGTTTTAGGTTGAATTTGTTAATTTTAGGTTGAATTTGATATCTATTTGTTTGAATTTTTAGGAGATGCAAATCAACCTGCAAACCCTCAAAATCCTCAACAGGAAGACCAACCAAATCCTCAAGATCAAAATCAACCACAACATCAACCTCCTCCACCAATCACTCAACCCCCTCCTAGCACTCAACAAAATTTAATGAGTGAAATTGAGAACAACAAAAAACAAATTGAGGATTTGATCAATAGGTTGAGTGATCCAAATGGTTCAACCACAGAAAGAATCACCCTAGAAAATTCATTGAAAGATATGTTAGAAAATGTAGATTCAATTAGCAAACAAATAACTGGATGGGAAGATAGGAGGCAGGCAACTAGGGACTATTATGCAAATAAACTATCATACAAGGATGTGAAGGATTTAAAAATTACAAAAGGTGATTTGTGCTCATTATTCACCGACCCACACACAAATCAAAATCTTACCCTCAATGTGAAGAGGTTTCCTATCCATTGGTGCCACCACCGATAGATTAGGGACCGGTTTTATGATAGGTGGTACATGGTCTTTGATTACCCACTGTGCAACAATTGCGAGGTCCCACAATATTTCCTTACCAAACTATACAGTGAGCTCATATTGAAAAAAATCCCAAATTATTTTGATATGAGGGATTTCCAGGGGAGAGGTGGGGGGTCAGCTTAGGATAGACCTGGTGCACAGCCGGATCCTATGCGACAAGGTAGACGAGCTCTCGCTAGGCCACCTCATGAGCACATTGTTATGCCTTTTGTCATGAAGGAAAGTGTTGATGTAGAGAAATTATAGGCAATCAACACTTTGACCTAGAGTGTCATCCATCATACTATCCCTATTCTACAGCACCATCCAGGGGAGTCTTCGAGTGGTGGCCTTTGAACACATGTGTGTCAATCTTGCGGGGCTACTTGTTCACATGACCCCACCAACCCTCAGGAGACTGGTACATAGGATTCGTCTGTAGCTATGGAGATGGAGAGGGAAGCTGACATTTTGCATGAGGCATATGGCATTGATATTCAGGTAAAATTTAGTGCATGTGTTCATTGAATTTAATTTATTAAATTTTGATTTTGAAATGCAAGATTAACTAAAAATGTTTTATGATTTTAATAAAATTGCAGGGTCACATTTTTGAGACTGGATACACCAGCCCCCCACCAACCTATTTATGTAGTACACCTATCGCTAGGGTATGTAACTAGTAAACAATTATAAATTTATTGCATGTTAATGGCATTTTTTTACGAATGGTAATTTAATATGCAATTTTGGATGTTGAACAGACTAATATTGGAGGCTTTTATGGAACACTTCCCAGTGGCGGTGGATTTACTCAAACCTTCATGCAGGTAATAGAATAAAGATTTTAACTAATGAATCAAGTACTTAATAGATTTTTGTATTTTATACATGCACATCATTGATTACGTTGAATAATTTGTTGTTTTATTTTCATTTTTTGCGAGACGATACACCTCTAAATGTGACGAGGGCAATGGATATTGGTGTGACATCTGCTATACAATCCTCGATGGCTCTGATAGAAAAGGTATGAGGAAAATTAGTAAATTTACATTTACATTTGTTGTTATAGATGTTAGTTAGTGAAAAATCAAACCATTATTGATTCACGTAGTTTAATTTCTATTTGTATGGTTTATATAGGGCTTGAGCACACCTGAGCATGGGTGTGAGAATATTTCCGTCATGGAGAGAGATCATGAGATGGTTGTAAGTGATTATTTTTTCAAATATATCATTTTTTATAATGTAATTTCTATATATTCATGTCTTTACTTCTTATTATAACAGTTAAAACTTCACCATGAACTAAACCCTAGGAGGAGTAGCAGGAGCACTCCACGAGTGCAGCAAAAATGAGTGACAGACCTATCACCATCCGATCGAAAAGGAAAGGGAAAGATTTTATTTCCAGGGCATGGAGAGCAATGAATTTTGATTCCAGAGTCCTTTGTTGTATGCTTGCATGGCAGTTTTGTACATATTTTTTATTGGACATATTTGACATTGTATGCCTAGATGGCATTCTCGTAAGCCTATATGGCTATTTTATACATATATTTCATACTTATATTGGCATATATTGATGTATGCCTACATGGATATTTGGTTAATACAAATATCTTTTATCGATGCCTGTCCATATTTGCATTCTAAATTGATGTTTCAATAGATATGAGTTACGTGTATTCAAGTGTATACTTTACAACTTACGTGTATACTTTGTGACTTATGTGCATTCGAATGTATACTTTTTGGCTTACATGTTTTCATGCATATACCTTGTATTCATGCATATACTTTGTTTTAATTTGTGTATACTATGTATTCATGTGTATACTTTTTGAGGCTTACATATTTTTGAGTACTTGTACTTCCCTTATTGACATGTACATGTTTGACTTATTCACATGTATAATTATTAATTGGTTAGCCCTAGCATTGATCTATGTCATCCTCAATGCATGATCCTTGAAATGGAGTAAGAACACCCTCAAGGTCAAAAGGAGTTTCACATGCATTCTTCAAAGGCTCATTTTGGTAGTGAAACCAAAAACCTCTTGCATCATTGAAACGAAATATTTTTTCCTTTATAGTAGGTTTGAAGCCATTATCATTCTCCATCAGTTTTTCATGTATCCACTCCCCATTAATGGTTGTCTCATGACCTTCATGAAACCAAGCACTTATCTCATTTGTGATAGAAGAAATGTATTAAAATTTATCTTCCTCCTTATGAACCATTCATTATCATGAGAGATGGGTTCTTGTGAATCACTACTGATGAATCATGGGTCAATGAGTTTGACTTGTAAAACTACATGATTGAATCCTAATAGCAATATCACAATATTTATATATCTAAATGTGTTATTTCCTTCATCTAAAATTTGTGCTTATACTTATGTGATTGATGTATGTTTGTGTATGGGATCATAGTAATTTCTATTTGATGATGCTATTGTGTCTTTAAGGTTTATTTATTAAAGGGTGCATGAAACAAGTTTTAAATCCTTAAAAATATTTGAATTTCTTAGGTTTTTCTATTTGTCGAGTCTAGGCTCTAAACTTGAGTCCAAGTCAAAAAATAGCTTGTCAAGTCTGAGGTGAGTCCTAGTCTTGTAACATTGGTGTGAACACATTGAGGAATAATGTATATGCCGATGAAGAGAGAACCCATCCTTGTTTCTAAACAAACCAAGGTATAGATATGGCTGGTCGAGATAAAAAATCACTCTTCTGGATAGTTTGAACCATAATCTTTCATGGCTACAAACACACCTTCATTACATGTGTGTTCTTGATCCTATTGAAGAAATGGTGGAACATGTTGTAGATCAAATATTGCAACCCTCAGTCCACAAGAAGGTTACTTGTCCTAATTTTTGTAAATTTCTTTAAGATGTTCATTCTTCTTGACTAATGTGAACTATTGATGTCATCTAGATCTTTGAAACTGTTTGCAATCATGTGCAATATTGTAGAAGCTAAGGCTATATCTAATACTACAAATAATTGCTCAATGGAATCTTGATAGCAATATCAAAATTTGACACATTGTAGAAAATACCTCCTAGCTAAAGGGTCTCTATAATGAATGTGTCATAAGGTACAACACTTGTTGAAGGTTTTGCAAATGGGGTTGCAAGCTAAGTGGGCTTAACCTTGGGGAAAAAAATTTGTGGTTAAGTGCTTGAGTTGGAGTATACTAGAATGGGTGACATCTCAAGAAGGCCTAGTGCCTCACCTCTGTGAGCATCACCTAGATGCAATGAGTGCTAACTGGGCCATTTAATATCATTTCAAATTTGTTGCTTTAAGCAACTTACAAATTTGCATTTTTAGACTCCTCCAATCTAAGGGATCGATTTGGTGGAACATAGCTCAGAGTGATTCCACGTGTTTTGGTGTGAAAGAGGACCATGCATAGCATAAACATACATATTCGGATGTGTTGGCATAGTCCACTTGGTCACACAAGTTGCAGAACAGAAGTTGCACCACTTTGCACTGCTTGCATTTGATGCTTTATCCATCAAGTGAAAATCTACCACCATGGAAAAACCACTCCAAGATAGCCAAAACCGAGAGAGGTTTTTCTAGAGGGGCTCAACATGATCCTATAGGATTAGACAAGAAGTTTCTAAGTGTCACGTTATCTGAGTAATAGCATGCTAAAGTTTGCAGCCATTTTGCACTTTGGACCCTTAAGGGATCGATCCGGTGGAACGTAGCTCAGAGCAATTCCACGTGTTTCGGTGTGAAACAAGACCATGCCTACCATAAAAATATCTATTTGGATGCGTTGGAACATTTATTTTGGTCATACGAGTTGCAGAGCGAAAGTTGCACCACTTTGCAACTTTGCACAACTTGAATTTGACACTTTTTCCATCAAGTGAAAATCTACCGCCATGAGAAAACCACTCCAAGATAGCCAAAACTGAGAGAGGTTTTTCTAGAGGGGCTCAACACATTCCTGTAGGATTAGATGAGAAGTTTCTAAGTGTAATGGTATCCAAGTAATAGCATGCTGAATTTTTCAACCATTTTTCACTTTGGACCCTTCAGGGATCGATCTGGTGGAACATAGCTCCGAGAGATTCCATGTGTTTCGGTGTGAAAGAGGACCATGCCTAGCATAAAAATACATATTTAGATGTGTTGGAATAGTTCACTTGGTCACACAAGTTGCAGAATGAAAGTTGCACCACTTTGCAACTTTGCACTACTTGAATTTGATGTTTTTTCCATCAAGTGAAAATCCGTCGCCACGAGAAAACCACTCCAAGATAGCCAAAACCAAGAGAGGTTTTTCTAGAGGGGCCCAATGCCTTTCTATATAATTAGAAAATAATTTTCTAAGTGTCACGGTATCTAAGTAATAGAATGCTGAGTTTGCAACCATTTTGCACTTTGGACTCTTAAGGGATCGATTCAGTGGAACATAGCTCAGAGCGATTCCATGTGTTTCAGTGCAAAACAGGACCATGCCTAGTGTAAAAAGACATATTTGGATGTGTTGGAATAGTCCGCTTGGTCACACAAGTTGCACAACAAAATTTGCACCACTTTGCAACTTTGCACTACTTGAATTTGATGTTTTTTCCATCAAGTGAAAATCCGCCGCCATGAGAAAACCACTGCAACATAGCCAAAACCGAGAATTTTTTTTCTAGAGGGGCCCAACACCTTTCTGTAGGATTAGATGAGAAGTTTCTAAGTTTCACGATATCCAAGTAATAGCATGCTGAAGTTTGTAGCCATTTTGTACTTTGGACCCTTAAGGGATCAATTTGGTGGAACATAGCTCGGAGTGATTCCATGTGTTTCGGTGCAAAAGAGGACCATGCCTAGTGTAAACATACATATTCGAATTGTTGGAACAGTCTGCTTGGTCACACAAGTTGCAGAAAGAAAGTGCACCACTTTGCAACTTTGTACTGCTTGAATTTGATGCTTTTTCAATCAAGTGAAAATCCGCCTCCACGAGAAAACCACTCCAAGATACCCAAAACTAAGAGAGGTTTCTCTAGAGGGGCCCAACACCTTTCTATAGGATTAGACGAGAAGTTTCTAAGTGTCACGGTATCCGAGTAATAGCATTTTGAAGTTTTCAGCCATTTTGCACTTTGGACCCTTAGGGGATCGATCCGGTGGAACATAGCTCAAAGCGAGTCTACATGTTTCGGTGCAGAAGAGGACCATGCCTAGCATAAAAATACCTATTTGAACATGTTGGAATAGTCCTCTTGGTCACACGAGTTGCAGAAAAATGTGTACAAATTGTTTACATGACCTTTATATGACCTTTTTCACATTGTTTACATTTCAAAATTCAAAGTTTGCAAATTTTCCTACTCAAGCCATTTACAGAACAAGGTGCTACTACACCAAACATGAACTCCAACCTTACAATATTTGAGTATATCTCATTATGTAATTAAATCTTATTACAATGCCTTTGGCACTTTGTTCTCTCAGATCTTTTACAATGTCACTCATACATTCAAGATTCTCTTGAAATGTCTACATCATAGGTGCTCATTATGAGGTTAACTTCAAATGAGTAACTTAAGATTCCCTCACTAAGCTTCACACTCTCTCTTATAATGGCTTGAAATCAAAATTGAGATTTGTCAAAATCATCAAAATAAGTATGTTGCATTGCTTTTTTGGCTGAGATTCTCTTTGATGGCTCTTAAATCAGCATTTTCTGCAACGAAAGATCAATCAATTTATAGTAGTTTACTTACCAATATGCAAAGTAAAAGAGAAAAAGAAAGATAATCCAAAATGGAAATTAAATAAAAATAGATGGAAGGCACTTACAGATGTTGCATGCAGGCATCAAAATAAGGATGTTGCATTGATTTTTTGGCTGACATTCTCTTGGATGGCTCATATATCTACTTTTTTTGCAAGGGGACACCAATCACTGTAAAAGAAGATGATAGCATTGGCATCAAAAAAATTAATGTGCATACAAGTATGAATTAATAAGAACCAATGTGCATATACTTACAAATTAATCCAACGAAACATCTGGGTCTACTCTACTCAATATTGTGTCAAGTATTGCCTCATGGTCAGACTCACGGACCTTCCATAACATCTTGTTCAAAGATCTACCCCCATATTTGGTCAAATGAACATGTGATGCCACGACAAGGTTTGAGTAATGAAGAATCTTACGATGCATGTCAAAGTCCTGAAATAGCCAATGTTTAACACTTGAATGTGGGTACCTTCTAAGCCATGTTCCAGTAACCACAACTGATCCTGTAGGGTATTCGATGTTTTCTCCATCTATAACTAGGGCCTCCAATTTTTTTTTGGTCTCAACACAACGACACAAGTAATATTTTGTTCCCTCTTCATTGTCTTCATCTGCAATAACTGCATAAACATGCCCTGCATTGATATGTGCAAAAAATCTCTTGAAATTTGTCAACATTACGAATACAGTACAAAGTAAGATAACAATATGGAATTTCAAAAACTAAGAAAGTAGATATATCACCTAGTTGAACTAGATCTGATACGTGGTCAAAGTCGACCGATGATTCCATTTGTGTCAATTCCAATGTCATTGGAGGGCGATATGTGTGAAGTGGGCTAAGATAACTTGTGAACCATTTGTCAACCCACTCTCCTGACTCACAATCATTCCAAGCTTCCATTGTACATGAAGAACAAAAGCATGCCATCTTTTGTGTATCGATACTCCATGAACCTGAATTTGAGATAAGGAAAGAGTGTACCTCACTTGATCTTGTTAGTGTACAATAGTCTTCATATGGTGCAATGTTAGTATCATCCATCAACCAAAAAAATCTATGAACTAAAGACGTAACTCCATTACCTGGACCCATCAAAGCATTACACCACTCGATGATTGATTTTGCATCTATCAACTTTGCACTATTTTTATACTTTAACTCTTCTCGTGCTAATTCTCTTTTCACACATGCTCTTGCACCATCATGCTCTCCCTTTCCATGTCCAACCTCACAAAAGTTCCACATATGTTGAACACCTATAATGACATGCATCCTGCACAACTAGTAGAACATGTGTGAGTTCTTGAACTGTGTTGCATAGTTATTAGACCATATTATATGTTGATCATATTCTATGCCCCTCTGATCCAAACCACTATAGAACATCTAGAAGCAACCTTGCACGAACTCTGGAGAATGTGTGCGATGATCACTAATGTAAAAGTGGTACTCCCTCAATACCTTCCTTTGCTCATTTGTACTATCAGATGCATGAATGAATGCTATGTGCACAAATATCGAAACTTGTGTGGAGTTGTAATACTATGACTGCACCTCATGTTCTGGTTGTAGAGTGTAGTTCTCTGCAAATTCAACCATGGATACTATGCTTCCAACTAGAAAGGTGTCCTTGCATAGCTTGAACTGTGTGTCCAACCATCGGGCTCTATGGGTATGCATTATATACTTAGACAGTATACTATCACAAAATGTGGCCATAAATTGGTACACTGGAATCTTCTCAATAACCAAATCACACCTTTTTTCTTAAGACCCATCTTTTGTAGCATATGCCACTATTTTATACTTCCCGAACTCTACTAGTTTTGTCCCACCTCATTTGTGCTTTCCATATGTTGACATACTGGCATACGTTGGAAGCCACTGCAATGCTCGCATGAACCATCCAAGCATGTTGTCCTATAGAATATCTGGCCATCCTCTATTTCACATAATTTTTTTGATAAGAACTCTCTTGAAGATTTTGATGGGGCTTCTATGCCACAATCTAGCAAAACATTGTTAGTATGCAAATCTAAACATATAGAACGATAAACATCATAATGGTTAGAAAAATCAATCTGTAGTCTACAACAACAAGTAGTGCATGTGTGATTTATCTTGACATAAAAAGGTTTAAGCATTTCAAAAAATCTTTGAGAAATACTAATTTGAGGATAATCATTTTCAAATTTCCAAAAAAATTGGGTTTGAGTCATATCCAAAAAATGCTTTGGATGTGGCTCACGATTCCGACTACCGATTCTCCTTCTTACCACATCCCTTTGATTCGGAGATGACCTTGTGTTATTCTTCCAATACTCTTCAATTAGTGTTCTCAAGGCTTGGAAAACATCTTTATCTTTTCATGACAGTCTCCCTGAGAATGTCCATAATTCATTTGTATAATTGCCCTCAATTCTGTCGCCTTTGAATGGCTCTTGATAAAAAATTTCTACTAATTCATGTTTGTTCACTAGTCTTTTTAATTAGATGAGCTCTATTTGTTTGACAGCTTACCAAATTCGATGTAATGAGACGTCAGGTGACATTGCTATCCTTTGAGCGTGAGTTCTTAACCACACTCTCATAAGCATCCATTAGATTCTTCACAATAGTGTCTTCACTCGATGCATTCGATGTTCTCAACCCAAGAGTCTTCATGATGTTCCTATACTTTACACCCCGCATCATTTCAACAAATAGTTGACATCTTGTAGTCTCATTTAGCTTTTCAAAGAATCATTTCCAAATCTTATCAGCATATCTTCTAAAAGTGCGTCTTGAAATCTTACCTTCCATGTGCTGCAAAATCTCATCATCAATATTAATCAAATACTTTGGCTTTCTATGCAAAATTCTATGTGGTGTTCTCCTAGGTATATACATCTCAACATTATGAATTTTATCAATATTTAATTGAGGTGGGCTAGATTGCATACCTTCGATCGAGGGTGGAGAATAAGACATACCTTGAGGTTCACATGGGGATGATGGCATACCTTCTTCGTCAATTACGAGTGATGATGTACTGTCAACTTGAGATGTGTTGGATGTTGTCCAACAATATTCACTTGTGGTACATGGTGTCCCTCCATATTCACTTGCAGTAGATGGTGTCTGTCCATATTCACTTGTGCTAGATGGTGTCCCTCCATATTCACTTGTGCTTAATGGTGTCCCTTCATATTCACTTTTCATAGAGGGTGTGTCTTCAACTACGGTATTTGAATCTGTCTTATGACGATGCTTTCACATTCGTGCCTATTGTGCTACCAAATCCCGTTCTCTTTTTGACGGTTGAGGTTCCTCTACAATTGGGTTGTTTTCATCAATCGTTTCCAATTTCTTCTCTTCACGATATGTCACCACCCGAACTCTCTCCTTTTCTTTCAAGGTTTCCTTCTCTTCATCTATTAGTTTCCGCTTTGTCTTTTTCTTCAGCATGGCGGATAATTTTATATGTACCATGGTAATGAGATGAATATTAGTTCCTGAGAAATGTTAATTGAAAATTATATGTTATTGAAGGCTTCATTTAAATAATACTTACAATCATTGTGTACAAAAGTTAACCTAGCTTGTAGACAAATGTGTACAAATTATGGAAGCACTAGGCTGGCCAGAGCACATTCCTAACTAAAAGTGAATAACCATGATGGTGATTATAAAAACTAATGAGTTTAATGGCATTTTGAGTGTTTGATAAGTTTGTGGTGTAGGAGAACCTTGACAATCTATGCTTCCATTTTGAAATTTGATTCAATTTTGGGTATCTTCATGTTATAAGAGGGTCATTAAAGACATTTTCCATGTACCGGTTATATGAGCTTTCGAAGGTGGTTGTTTGGTAGTTATAGGAATTGGGGGGAGTTGGTTGTCATTTAAAAATTTTTAAACAACCTCCATTGGCTAGAAGGGAGGATTTTTGTTCATTTTGAAATCCATTTTTTTGATAAAAAAAATGCTCTTTTGCAGAAATTCACTATTTTTTTGCACTTTCGTGCACTTGTACACATCTATACAGGCTCCCCTTGATAGAAAAATAATATAATATTCTATGAACATGTTTTAACTCTCTAATGCATCAGTTCTGAGGGCTTAACATTACGTTTGAAGGGAGCAATAGACAATTTTCTAAAACTGCTCATTTCAAGCCAGTCAAGGGTTTGAGTAGGATTTAATTATGAAATGACCATCCCACCTACTATTATGACTTGTTTCTTGGTGGGATGGTATGTACATTTTTATATTAAGGTCTTTTATTTTTTAACATGCCTTGGAATGAAACTAATGACAATAGGATGGGGTTCTTAGCTCAAACAAGCACTTTTCCATGAGAATTTGAGGAACCGAGGAGTGATTTTGAAAAAGTGTTGAAGGAGTGGTCTATGTAATGAACTTTTGACCTTTTGTGGGGTATTTTGAATATTTTTTATGTTTTGTAATGGTTTGGGAAGGCCCAAGTATAGGAGTTTCTATAAACCCTCCTTCTTTGCATTGAAAAATGGGGGTTTTTGTATTGGAAGCCTAGTTGAGCGAGTAAGGTCCTAAGACCTAGAAATTATCTTTTTTTGAGACCTAATTAAAGAATTTTTTTGGGTTTGGAAGTCTGGTGTGAAGATCTAAGGGTAGTTCCTTTGTAAAATTGGCCTACTTGGAGGCCTAAAATAGTGAAAAGGTCAGTTTTCTTAAAGTTGTCCCAAAGGAGTCATGTGATGGGTTAAGGTATGTCTTGAAAATCTGAAATTGGTGCTACAATCATTCTTTTATTTTCCTTGTGTTTTGGAAATTTTTGGAGTTAAGGGCCCAAAACTGGTTTTGCACAGTAACTAGATTCCAAGGGTGAAATATGGGAAATAATGTTTTTGTTTGTTGTCCAGCTTGGAGGAGTGTTGGGATAGGTCCATTACACCTTTTTAATCTTCTTAGATGTCTCTTGAAGGCAAGTTGACATCTTCAATGGTTTTGGGTCCTCTAACTCTGCATCAAAAATGAGTATCACAGTTTGAAGTGTGTGCATGGTTTGGGAGATACATGTGATAGTTTGCAGATGCTTGGCTACTAGTAATTTGGACAGTGAATAAAGGAAGTAATTTTGTGTGTAAGGGAAGACTTCTGAAAGGTTTCATTTTTGTTGTACTAACTCAAAAAAATATTTATTAACCAAATAATGGTTTGGTTGTGCTTTAAGAATTATAGTTTGTGTTTGTAAACAATGGTGCCATTATGGAAGATTTAAGAAGGCATGTGAATGACATAATCATTGGTTGATGTTTTGAGAAACCTAGTTGATTGTAATCAGTTATTTTCAAGATTTTCAAGGTCTTTTGAAGGTCCTTAAGGAATTGGGAACTCATAATGCTAATTTGAGTATACGCATCAAATGTTTTGTGAAGGGAAATATAGTTGAATAAGTGTGTCAAGAAAGGTGTTAATTTATTCCTTTGTAATGCATTAGTTTGTGCAGAGGTATTGGAAGATGTTTGGACCCTTCGGAGGAATGGGAGAGGCTTGGAGATGTATTAAAGGATGAATTTTCTTGAATGGTTCTGAGTTTCTAATCAGCTTTATGCTATGTTACAATCAATTTTATGATGGTTAATCTATTTTTTTGAGTCTGAAAAAGAGTTGAAACCAAGTTCTAATATTTTGATGAAAAGATGATTGAGTTTGTTTGTTGATATTCTTCAATTTAAGTTAGGGTCAAAAGTACCCTTGATGATTTGTGGATCTTGGTAGGATTAAAATGGTAATTGGCAAGTGTATATAATTGTGTATATAATGGTAATTTAAAATGTGCCTTGACAACCTAAGGTTATAATGACAAACAAAAATGAAAGCAAGCTATAATAGAATGAAAGAAAATGTGTAAATACTTCACATACCTTAAAAACCAGACTTTCAAATGGAGGAGTTCAACCCAATTATGTAGCCTTAGCTTCTTCTTTCTTCAAACTCCACAACAATTTGACTTGTTCAAAAGCTTGTTCCCTTCCACACTTCAATTATATATCAGTTTTCAATGGAATTCAAACTTCAATTGATATTATATGTCTTTCAACATGGAAACTCTACTATTTCATGCAAAGGTGGTAAAAAGATCATGGAAAAGGTGATGGAATGTGAAAAATATGCTTGCACACTTCACAACATCATCAAAAAGTTATTTTTTGTCAGAGCACACGCAAAACCAGGGGAATATGTAGACTGTGGGCCTTCAAATCACAGGTATATAGAGTTTTTTACCGTTTTAGTGGAGTTAAAAATGCACTCGTGTTATAACATGAGCGCATTATGTGAAATTTGGTTTTCTTAGTATATTTTTGACAGTGGGAGAAAGAGAGAGTGGGAGGGAGAGAGGGGGAGAGTGGGAGATAGAGAGGGAGGGAGAAGGGGAGAGTGGGAGAAAGAGAGAGTAGGAGGGGGAGAGGGGGAGAGAGGGGGAGATTGGTAGATAGAGTGGGAGGGAGAGAGTGGGAGAGTGGGAGATATAGAGGGAGGGAGAGAGGGGGAGAGTTGGAGAAAGAGATAGTGGGAGAGAGTGGGAGAAGGGGAGAAGCGGAGAGTGGGAGACCAAGAGAGTGGGAGATAGAGAGGGAGGGAGAGAGGGGGAGAGTGGGAGAAACCCTAAACCCTCAACCCTCAACCCTCAACCCTCAAACCCTAATCCCTCAACCCTTAAACCCTAATCCCTCAACCCCTATACCCTCTTAATCCCTCAACCCTCAACCCTTCACCCTCAACCCTTAAAACCTAATCCCTCAACCCCTATACCTCTTAATCCCTCAACCCTCAACCCTTAAACCCTAATCCCTCAACCCCTATACCCTCTTAATCCCTCAACCCTAAACCCTTAACCCTACACCCTAATCCCTCAAACCCC